>ML296068.1:0-40959 GCA_005239495.1 Nicotiana undulata | reverse complement strand
TGCATATACTCACAATCACTCGGCACGGAATGTCCCCTCGTGCATATATAATATCACTCGGTCAGCATGGCATGTCCACTCGTGCGACGAATAATAAACACACAAGGCAACAATAATATGAAAGTCAAAAACACGAAGTCTCAAGTGCATGGAAATATTCAATACAATTCTATTGTTCCGGCAAGGAGAAATCATCATTTACAACATCAACAAATGCCCGACAAGGGTCTCAGCTATAACCAACCTCGCATCAGTAATACAATTTCATTAGTGTAAGCCTCAACTGGAACCAATAACTCGGTAATTCTCCACGTCATGAAACAACATCAAGATATCACTTTTAATTCACCAATTACTCACAGGGCGGAGAAAATTAAGAACATAGTAAGTTTCATCACAAATGACTCACGGGCATGCTTGACCGCAACGCATAGGCACTCGTCACCACGCCTATACGTTGGACATGAGTTTCACATAACAAGTAAGACTCTATACCTAATCCCTCAAGCTGAGGTTAAGCCAAACACTTACCTCGGCTCCAAGAAAATGCAGGTCAAGCCTCGATCACAGCCTTTCCTCTTGAATTTAACTCCGAATCGGGAATATCTAGACATAATGGATTTATAATCATTAATAAGTACTCCATAAACCAGTTCCCAAGCCAAATTATACATTTCCTAGTATTCCTCCGACAATACTAAAATTCGACCCCGGGCCCACACGTTCGGATTTTCGAAAATTCATGAAGGAATCAATTACCCGGAGTCTAAGGATCGAAGTTATGTAATTTATGCAAGAATTCATGGCCTAACATGGAAAAATCCCAAAATCCCCAAGAACCCTAAAATTTACTACCTAATTCTATGATTTTTAGATGATTTATTAGTGAATTTAACTAGGAATTAGTGTTTGAAACTAATAAAACTATTCAATTTACTTACCTCAATTTTAATGGAGGAAGGTTCTTTAAGAAGCTCTCTAAAATCTTGAGGAGGAAGATGAAAATGGTGGAATGAGGATTCCCGTATTTAATAACACTGCCCAGTGATTCCTTCACTGCGATCGCGACAAGAGGCCTGCGATCGTGAAGAGGAGGTTGCGATCGCAGTGAACAATCACAAGCCCAGAAAAATCCTTCTCCGCGATCGCAACCCACCTTCTGCGATCGCAGAGAAGGAAACCAGATAGCAGATTTTTTTCTGGTTTTTCCAACTTAGCTCCCGGGGGTCCGAAACACACCCGAGCCCCTCGGGACCCTGTCCAAAAGCACCGGTAAGTCTATATTCATGATACGGACTCGCTCGAACTTTCGGAACATGAAAAACAACAACGGAACTCGAAATCAAACCCCAAAACCAAATTAATCAAACTTAAGAACTTTGAAATTCTAGAATTCACTTCAACGCGCCGAACCGGCCTTAACCACTCAGAATGACTTCAAATTTTGCAGATAAGTTATAAATGACACAACGAAACTATTCCCGGTCTCGGAATTTCATTCGGACCTCGGGAACATAAAATCACCTCTCAAGCCAAATTCCAAATTCTTTAGAAACCCCACAAGTTCATTAACTCCATTTTTCCTCATTTGGATCCGAAACCAATCAAATCAAGCCCGTTTTAAACCAAATCCCACAGATAGGACAAATAACATATAATAAACCTGTTCCGGGCTCCGGAACCGTAATACGAGCCCGGTAACACGGCTTTCACATAATTACTCATTTTCACAATCCCTTATTATTTCCTGAAAACAATTTTCTTTAAAAATTTATTTCTCGGTCTTGGGACCTCAGAATTCGATTCCGGGCATACGCCCAAGTCCCATATTTTCCTACGGACCCTCCGAGACCGTTACATCACGGGTCCGGGTCCGTTTACCAAAGTTAACTTTATTCAATTATTCAATTCAAAAATCCCATCTTTAACAAATTTTCACATGGAAGCTCTCCGACTACCTGCTCGGGCTATGCACGTATATCGAGGTGAGATTAACGGAGGCTTTCGAGGCCTCGGAACACAGATTTAGCTGGAAATACCTAGGATGACCTTTTGGGTCATCACACTGAGCTCAGCGAAGCGGAATGGGTAAGGAGCGGTTATGAGCAACTAGCCCTCATAGACGGAAAGAGAATGAACGTAGTTTGTCATGGTCAACTATATCAGAACAGAATGACCAGAGCCTTCAACAAGAAAGTAAAGCCAAGACGATTCACACCAGGGCAGCTGGTGCTAAAGAAAATCTTTCCACATCAAGACAAAGCCAAAGGGAAGTTTTCACCCAACTAGCAGTGTCCGTACATGGTTCACAGAGTGCTGACAGGAGGATCACTTATACTTGCAGAAATGGACAGAGAAGTTTGGCCAAAACCAATCAATTCAGATGTAGTCAAGCGCTACTACGTGTAACTCCTTATGCTTTTATCAACAATGTAAATTGAACTACGCTTGACCTGATTCCCGTTTAAGAGGGGTTACGAAGGCAGCCCTACGGGTTCAGTCAAAATTTAATAAAACTCTCATTTCCCCCCATAATTAGAAACAAGGGACCCTCAAAATTCTGAAGCAAGTTCATCCAATTGTCGCACAAGCAATAGTCAGAAGTATCCACCCATCAAACTGGGGCAAAAATTTGAGGAGGACCCTCAAAATTCCGTAGCAGGAGAGGTTGCAATATCTCAGACCACGTCACGATCGTCGGTTCATCTAGAACTATTTATGCCTATATTACACTTTTACAAATCATGCATATTTATTGAAACAACTTGTTTAGCAAACGCTATCCCGGTGATACAGACAGTACAATCACAATAAGGCAAAAATGACAAGCAAAGCCAGCAGGGATACGAACTAACCCTCCCTTTACAGAACTCACGATTTTTCTTTGGATACAGGCACAAAGATGGCAAGGGCCCCAAAAACATATCCACCTGAAGGACATATATTGCCCAAAGACACGCTTCTCAAGCCTCGTCGCACATGCCCAAATTTATTATCCTCACCTATGACACTTCATTATTGACATGCTCGCGACAATCATATCGCCGCAATTTATCATCAGCTAAGAACTCCTATACGCATTTCTTTCTTGCATAAGGCTACCTTTCTGCCTTCCAACTTGGATAAGGCTACCTTTCTGCCTTTCGAGGTTAAACGCTACCTCCATATGCATCTGCATTGCCTAAGGCTACCTTTCTGCCTTCCGAGACTAAACGATGTCTCCATCTGAATCTGCATTGCATAAGGCTACCTTTCTACTTTCCGAGACTAAATGTTATTTCCATCTGCATCTGCATTGCATAAGGCTACCTATTCTGCCTTTCGAGGTTAAACGCTACCTCCATCTGCATTTGCATAAGGCTTCCATTCTGCCTTCCGAGGCTAAACGCTGCCTCCCATTTATATTTCGAAGCAACCACTGTCTCTGTCATTAATTACTTCTCTTCCTTTCGGGCTAAGCTCTGCCCCTTTAATTCGCAAGACTAAGTTTTGTCTTGTTAACATCATACTATTGCATTTTAATGGGCTGAAATATCGCCAACCTATCCAAAGGCGCCATCGTTCGGAGGCACCATTTTCATGGCCCGAGAACACCATGTCATGGCCTAAGGATCCCTTTTATCAGTTTGCATATCATTATTCAAAGGCATCATGGTTCGGAAACGCCATCTTCATGGCCCGAGAATATCATTTCATAGCCTGCAAATCCCGCAACAAGTGACTCATGGCCCAGGAAATCATGCTCTAAGGATGTCATCCTCAACCGTCTAAAGAGAGCATTCACAGTCCAATGGGAATCTGCATCATATTTAAATTACGCACAATATATGCTTGTTATTCATTTGCACGAAACCCGGCTAGAAACAGCCAGCCAGCCAGGCAGTAGCAGACCCGCTCTAGTTCTCATGACTTCCCCGTAAACCATCTTGTTCACCCGACCCTGCACTTTGCGGCCGTCCTTGTAAAACTTCACAGGTAAACTTCACCGGTGACTCCTGAACTATATACTACCTGATTCCTGTAAAACAAGGGATATGTAGGTAGCTCAGAAGCCAGGGTGTAGCCCAAATCTTTCAAACTATTTCCACTCGGTCAAAATTGGCCATCATATCTTTACCCGACAACTCTTTCATCCTTTCCGGGTAAAGAGGGGCAGTTGTTGATACCCAATTTTTCCTCAAATTATTTTCAGACTTGCATATATACCTCAAAATCACTTTTCATTATAATTGGCATTTTTTCATAATTTTACCAATTTATTTTTCTATTTATTTAGTGTTTAATCTTCAATAATTATTCATAAATCGCATTACAAATTATTTCAAATTATTTCTTAGCTCAATATACCATTCTAGTGCTGTTAGGATTTAATTCTTTCATAAATTAGCCAATGTTTGCATTATTTAATTATAATTACAGCAATTTTACAATTATAGCCTAACCGTATATTTTATACCATTTGAATCTCTGATTAGCCGTTTTATATTTTTTATATTAGTTAATTACCTTAATTGTATTTATTTCACCTCAATTTTATTTTTCTGTAATTATTAGCTATTTTTATTTAATTATTTATCTATTTTAATGGGTATTTAACTTATAGCCATTTTTTAATTTCAATTTCAGTCTTATTTACCCAAACCCACAGCCCAATTAAACTGACACAACAACCCAGGGCCCAATGCCTAAATACCCGACCCAATCCCCCGTTTCAATCAGAGTCGTTTCAATCTCCTTCTTGTTCTCTCTGGTTCTCTCTAGAACCTTCCCTTACCTCCCCTCTTCAATGAAGTTCGTTCGTCTTCTCTGGCTAGTCCCCTCGCTGGAAACTATGGCCTCCCATCATCTCCTGGTTACTGCTTCATCCTACACCGGTCTAATGACACCCTAAGGCCCTCAGGCGAACCTGGAGCGGTTCACTCACCTCTCATGGTCCCTCGTGCCATTTTCCGGCCACCTCCGGCCGTCTGAGTAAGAGCTACTACTTTCCCGGCTAACGCCAGCGACATCATTTAGGTTTTTCTTGTTTCTCTAAGTCCCATGAAACCCTAACTCCTGATATCTTTCCGATTTCTTCTAGATCTGCCTTAGATATATGTATATCGTGAAGCTTTTTACATGTTTTTATTTGAAGAACCTTCCTATTTTAAACGATCTTTCATCTTCAAACTAGGGTTTCATAACCCTTTCTTTTAAATGGTTTTCATACGATTTTCCAGTATTCTCTTAAGATTTCTATTGTGTTTAATGATTTTATTGAAGTCTCTCTCTTTATCTGAGTTGTGTTAAGAAAACCCTAATCTAAACCTTAGGTCTCTGAATACATGTTTGCATGTGTACGTACGAGCTTTATGATTCTCTGAAGTTTTACCCTATGGTGTTCGTATATGTTTCTGACTTTCTTACTCTCTCTACGTGCCTCCGATCATCCCTAGCTGGTATGATTTTACTCTACTGAGATTGCTAGGGTATCAGAGTTCTTGAACATTGTCTATTTAATTCGTATTATTTTTGTCTTTAGCTGATACTGGCCTTATTCGAATCCTTGATTCCCTCGGATTAGTATCCTTCATTGATCCATTAAGGTAATACACTACTGATTTTGACACATGATTTATTCACTTGCCTTATTTGATTAATTCTACTATTTAATCGATTTTAACTAGGAATTTCTGAACCTAGACCAATTGTTTGTTCTGTATACTGAGATTATATTTCCTATGTGGTATTCCAGTCATACGAGATACTTTCCTTAAGTTATGCTAGTTTCCTGTAATTTGAACCTCATTTGAGGACTTCCTGCCGATTTCCATCATTCCCTGCTTATTTTCATAGCCAATTATGCTGTCACACTGATCCTTAGGACATTCCTTTATTGATATGTTATGTATCTAGCATAATTACCTGCCATATATTTATATTAGTTTGAAATATCTCCTTATGTATTACATGCCAGGGATGGATTTCTTTCCTTATTTGGTCACTTGTCCTTACTGTTTGAAGTTGACTCCCTTGATTAGAGGGAGTACTTAGACTGATTGTTTGTTAATTCATTCTAATTCCTCTAATTGCTACCTGACTTTGATCTGTACCTTATTTACTAATGTTTTTCAAAAAACAAAAGGAAAAAAAACTATATATACACTCTATTCATTCGTTACACACACACAGACATAGATACAAAAATTGATATGTGCACTCTCTTTTACAAAGAAAAGGGTTCTATACTCTCTTCACCCTCTCTTATGTGCTACTTGCTATTACTTTAAGTGAGCCGGTTGCAAGCCAAGGCTGACTAATGTGCATCTCCTATCTTTATTTGCTTTATTGCTTTCTTCATCGTACTGGTATGTTCTAATTTAAGCTTCAGTCATCAAACCAACATGTTTCAATTGATAGTTCAATTCCTTCTATTCCTGATATGTTTCTACTTATGGTTTTGTTGTCCCACATGCCATTAGAATTCTGAATCCCCTTTACATGTCTATTTTCACTTTACCTTGAATGATCAAGGTGTCTCCCTGCACTCAGCCTATATTCTTTATATGCATCTCCATGCCCATGACTAATATGTTAAATTCAATCATGATGTAAGTGTTTTGGTTGATATGTTGCTATAACTTGACACTTAGTTATATCCCTGACCTCCCCCTAAATCCTTTGAATCCCTTGGATTATGTGTCTATGTATGAACCTGTCTGCTTCACTAGTTGAGTATTTGTCCCTCAAACCTCTCACCTTTGTTTGTGACTGTTTGGCCACCCTGGGTCCTTTATGTGATGCTGGCTTTGTTTGTTTTGAGTTGGTAATCTGTTTTTGTCGATTGAACCTTTGTTCTGAAAAGGCTGATCTTTACTAAAATTCCTTCCTCTTAAAATGTTTTTCAACACTATTTTACTTAAACTTCCTAAAATATGAGCACATCTCACTCTACTCCTATTTTCTTAAGTTCAGCCCCTTTGTGTGAGCACTGCCTTGGATCCTCCGAGGTCGTCAAGAACTATGACACACCCGGATTATGAAAGGTAATGGCATATGGCATTAAGGACCTGGAGACTTGGGCCTATTGGTAGGCTGCCTATAGTGTAGCATCTTAATTTTCTTATTTACTTATGTAATTCGTGTAACACTGGTCTGTAATAACTAATTGTATCAATGATTCTGGGGTTGGATAGTGAAATGGGTGGGGTATGCATACTTAGTATAGACGCGAGTAGAAATCATGCCCATAGATTTACTTTTCCTATATGTGCAATAGCCACCATGCTTAGGAACAACATGCCAATCATGCATTAGATACCATGACAATTAGGTTTATTTATTTCAGCATCTCATCATAATGGTATTCACTTAGAAATCATGTTCATAGGATCTAGTAACAACAAGAATCTCTAATATGTGACTTTGTTCATACCAATTGTGTTTTGTTAAAAATCCTGCTTTAGGACGACTATGTTAACAAACTGCAATCTTGTTTCATAATGTCGCACACTTAGAGATCCTGTTTTCTAGGACAACATTAATAATCTATTATTCCAAATAGTCTTCTGAAACTGTGATTTAATAAATGATAGTACTGCGCATTTAGAAATCGTGTTCAGGAATCTTACATACGCCTCATTCTGCCTCTTTATTGTGCTTCTAGAAAATCATGTTTAGGATCTCTGCATATACACTTTATACATACATTAGATATCATGTTATAAGACCGTATCCGCTCAGTTACACCTAGCCTAATGTATAATAGGTATAAGAACCTCACTTAGTTCCTCTAAAAGAAAGTCGGTAATGCCTTATGATTATAGGCACCTAAAACAATTTGTTTACTAATGCTATTTGAACAAGTTCCCGTAAAAATTGGTACACCTAGGCAAGCCTAAGGTGCTGGATCAGTTAAAACAGGAAATCTACTCTCCACACTTACTGTTTGACTAACAACAGGTTAAAATCAGTATTTAAGAAACTGGTACAATTCCTTCTCTAAAATCAGTAATAAAACTGCCTTGTTATTGCATTCTCGCCTAGACATCATGCCTTAGGTCCTGAAGTTAGAAAGGCCTTACTTGTGTTTGATTCGTGCTAATTATGTGCACAACCTGTGGAGGAATACTTGGGCCTTATATCTGCTCCTATTTGTTTTTTTCCCCTTTTATTTGCAGTCCTAATTGTCTTTGCTTGTCGCTTAGAATCTTGTCCTTTAAACCTAGGGGTCAGCCTAGCACCTCCCTTTAGGATAGTAGTCCTAGCCTCCTCCGGGAATGATAGGATGGGACGGGTAATATAAGGAAATAGATTTCGTGACCAACACACGCTTTAATTACCCTCACGGGGTGGGAAAGGGTAGAATATGGGTATGATGATCGGTGCGCTAATACCACGTGTAGCCCCTCTCTGAGGAGTGTCTATCGGGTATTTCATTGATGTGATCCATATTGTTTCAAACCTAGGATGTCTTTCTCTCAAATGTTTTATTAGTTCTTTCAAAAGTTAATAACTCCAATGCTTATTTGAAATCCCCTCTTATTTGATCCATTACTTGCTACTTGCTTATTGTACAATTTCACGAAAGATATTTGGTCGGGAACCACAGTTGTGGATCTTGAGGGGTGCCTAATACCTTCCCCTTGGGATAATTTCAAGCCCTTACCCAATCTATGGTAATGCAAACTAGTCTCATGAGTTTATCACTCTAGGTGCCCTAACGCACCTTAAAACTCGTTAGGTGGCGACTCTTCTTTTAACCCTCTTCCTATAAACGGGGCTGTCAGAATGTCATAATCCCGATCTCCGCTTAAGGGAAAAAGGGGGCGCGACACAAGGTCATAAAATAAGAATTCCTAATGTACAAATGTATGGAAATTCATGGACTACTAGGTATTCCTAAAGTTGTCGGCTACAAAAGGCGCCATAAGATTCGGTTAGAAGGGAAAGCATAGTAAGAGATATATAGGGCCTTACAAAATTATTTGATGGATAGGAGGAGTAGCTTATGATCTTAAATTGCCTCAAGAGTTAGAGTCAGTCCATTATCCATGCTACAGAAGTACATTGAAGACCCTTCTCAGATTATCGCACTAGTTGACATTCATATTACAAACGATCTACTCCATGAGCAAGTTCGAGGACGATTGTTCCAAAGGTTGAAAGATGTTACAGCCAATGTTTTCGTACATAAAAACATGTTGTAAAGTCAATTGATGTAAGCTCAGAACTGAGATCATCTTTAAACGTATATACAAAGTAAGTTACTTATTTAATATCATTAAAACGATTAACAATAGGGTTGGAAGGCTTAGATACTAAATGAATTAGAGAAAATAAGTTTCGTCGAAAGTTGACAAGTTGGGAATGTTATAACCTGTACTTTTGGGGTGATACTAGGAGTGCTCAATATTATAATTAGGTCATGATTTTATCCAAATAGATAATATGATATTCGTATGTTATGTTTTTAAGTCAAACAAGTTGTAAAACCAAAGTCGACAAAAGTTGTCGCAAAATTCGTTCATAATCTTACAGGGTTTTGGGTCAAATGACACTGACCTTTTATCCCAACTTGAATTTAGGGGGTGATCCACTCTTTAAATTTAATATTTACGAGTCTAGTTTCCAACGGATTAAATGGTTAGTCGATATGACATCAGAGTAAAGAGATATTTGTGTTTTCGTGAGACTGCACAAGAAGCCCCTATGGGACACACTTGGTTGGTGGCCGACCTTCACCAATTTTTTATCTCGTGTTTGGGATGAGCGTTGCCCATTTTTGGACCTCTTTCAAACCTCACACCCTCCAACTCTCCCAAACAGTTCCCCGAAGGATCCAAACAAATTCAATAAAAAATACACCACAACCCAACATCAAAGTTAGCCAAAGGTGAATAATAACCCCTTTATGGTGTTGTGATGTAAATAAGCATGATGGTGAAAAAAGTTGAGCTTAGGGTTCAAATCGTATCTACTTCCTAAAGTATGTTCAACTGACCAATCTCTGGTAATGCAAACTAGTCTCATGAGTTTGGAAGTTAAGATTAAGGTGTTTGTGCATGTGTACTGTTTTGCAAGGGGTTTTGAGCTATGTTTTTATCTGAATTTGTTGGAATATTTTGGATACATTATTGTTTATGTTGTTCCTATTTGTCTAGTTTGATTTGTATGGAAGTAGAATTTTATAGGGTAAATGTTGTCTAATTTTCTATAAGTGACCTACTAGATTATAAGCATGTTCGTATAAATTATTGTATTCTCTCTTATGGGGACTTTATATTCAGTTAACTATTATCCTCGTTCAGTCATGGGAGCAAAGGGTGTATGTATGTGTATATGTGTGTGTGTGTGTATATATACATACATACATATATATATATATATATATGCGTGTGTGTACATTATTAAAGTATTTTTACCACAATCGAGCTATAATCAGTGGGCAGGACCTATTGGGCAACCTAAAATCAGATGGTAATATATATACTGAGCCTACTGTGGCCGAGCGCCTATGAGCGAGCTTTCTATGGCCGAGTACTTACACGTACTGAGCCTTATAGGGTCGGATAACTATATTACTTGCTATATTGAGAGATTTGAGTTAGCAGGTAAGCATATCTCCAGATCATCTTTGACTCTCAGCTACTTTCAGTTATTATATTATCAATTTAGTTTGAGCTTTTAGTTATTTTATTCCCTTACATACTTGATACATTATTTTGTATTGGCGCCCAATTTACAGGGAACACTGCATTTCATGTCTGAAGGTTCAGGTAGACCAATGGGTAGACCTCCTCAATAGGTGTTGTCCGCATTTGGCATTGTAGGATTGTATGTATGTTCTTTTGGTTTGTAAGTTGTAGTAGTTATGACGGTCTTGCTGGCCCAGCTTTATACAGAAGTCCATTTGGAGCTAAACTTTGCTCGGTTTTATATTTTGTTTCACAAATTGTCCTGCGATGTGTTCTTTCCGGCCAAAGTACCACATTGTATGTTCAGATCCCCTCAGTCTCAGGTTGGTACGCTGGTCAAGTTAGGCACTGGGTGCCAGTCTCGCCTCCCCAAGTTTGGGTTGTGACACAAACATCGTCCAAGGAAGTCAAACAATTCTATAGGAAGAAATTCCAAAAATTAAAGTTTTGATCTTTGATTAATTCTAATAAAAGTTAACAAAAGTGTCACGCACCAAACCTAGATCTGAAAGTAACACGGCACACGGTGCACCTGTCTACATGTGACCGAGCGAATCAACTGGCTGAGCGAATCAACAAGTGATATTATAACACACTGAATGCGGAAGATACACTAAGACATTGTGATATACTAAAGGTCTCAATGATATAAATCAAGTGCAGAAACAGTAATATAAGTCTGAAACATATATGTAGCAACATTGCTTAACATGAAAAGCTATTGAATTTGTCTAATTGTTGCTCTAGTCTATGAAGCCTTTAATGAAGAACTGAAAACACTGACTTTTTGTAAATATTGAAAGACTGTAAAGTAAAGATAATGCCCCGAAAGAAATGAGGCTCACCCAATAGCTGGTACGAGAATCCCAGCACTCTGAATCATCAACCAATAAATCATTACCTGCATCGTAAGATGCAAGCTACAAGAAAAAAAGACGCCAGTACATTTGAATTGCGCTGGTATGTAAAGCAACTGAAAGAAAGAAATATAAATTCTGAAACGAAACTGAAAGTGAATTGATAACTAATAACTGAAATGATAAATGAACAAAGGAAACAAGGATATGAATACTCCCTCTTCTAAATGTTGAACAACATGTTTATTTGAATAAACTACGACCTTGGGCCCAATATATATGTGTACAAGCAACACCCCCAGGCCCAAGTATACGTATAAACAACTACGGCAACAGGCCCAAATATGCATAAAGCATAAACTATGCCTCAGGCCCAAATACAAGTGTTCAACATTCCGGAATTTAAATTAAGGAACTAAGAATCATACTGCAATATGTGATGCTGAAATATGGAATCAAATTGAGTTACATGATATTGGAATACTAAATGGGACTAGGCTGAGAAATGTATTCTTGAACTGATTATGAACAGGGAAACTTCAATTGTTTATGACATGCTGAGTAATCTGGACTGAGACTTATGGGAATCAAGCCCGAGTCTATATTGATTACACAGTGTGCTCACAATGCCTAGAATGAAAGTCATGAACGAATTAGGAAGCTAAATAGTATAAGTTCAGCAAATATTCAATGAACTTTAGATAACAATATTTGTGAGGCAATTAGTAGCATTGTAAAAGAAATGTAATGTAGGGAGAATCATTAACATTCTCAAACATATAGAGTTAGCCTCACATACCTTGACTATGGCCTTTTTAAACGTATCACATGTTCGTCGCCTCTTTCAACGATAATTTATGTCAATATATATCAAGAGGAACCAATATTAGCACTAAGGCTCATGTGTTGGTAACTTATGAATATTATCAAACACCTTATGGGCGTAAACTCTCATAGCCCTTGTTAATGGTGTTATCTTCACCAAATTCTCATTCTACTACTTCTAGGCGATTCTAGAATCCCAAATAAATGTAAATAACACCATTTCTCATCATGCAAATGATTATAATAATATTAAGTCAATAACCCAAAAACCTAGCATAGTTCTTATGGCTCTCTTTATCAAACTCATTTACTATTTTCCGAAAAACTCATCAACTCATAGTTATAAATGATTAGGCAGTAGAAGTATTACCTTTTAGAAGTTCAATCCTTTTGTATTTGAGTTCTAGGGTTTCCCTTTTCAATAATGGTGTCTCGATCGAATATCTAATGATTGGAAGAATTTACCCATGTAAATTAGGTGTTGGAGAATTGAAATTAACTTAGAATCATCGTTAGAACTACCCTTGGATGATGTAGGGACCTTGGGGAAGTTGGGTTGTTGAGAGCTCCCCTTTCTAGAGAAAATGTATGTGTTCGGGATTGTGGGTAATGAGGTGGGGTTTAAATAACTGAACGCGGCCCAAATATTGAGGAGGAAATTAAAGTAGATCGGATAAACATCACCGGCGCGGGTAATAGTCAGGGGCGCCAAAATAACTCAGCAAGGCGCCATCAGATGTGCCAAAATTACAGTTCCTTGCATTATCAGGGGCGCTGACTTTACTGCCCTGGACAGTGTCTTGCACTATCAAGGTTGTTGAGGTTAATATCCTAGACAGTTGCACATTCTATGTTCGTGAGTTTTTATGGCTTTGCACTGTGTAAGGCTATAAGACGGACCTCCCATAAACTTAGTCGAGTCTCATGAATATTATACACCTCACTCTCTGTCATGATTCTAAAACAATTATTTCCACCCATACTCATCCAGATAGGACTTCACATATCTAAAAGGTCACATTAATACACATTTAATGCATCCACAACTAATCCGAATTTACAAATTGTTACATTATTTCCCCCTTGGGATCATTTGTCCTTGAATAATTGTCCTGATTGTAACTACGACTAACTCTTCACCTTAAACATGACTGATTGAAAAATGTGAACACTGAAATGTCATGAACACGTGCATACTAAACTGAATGGATACACAATTACTGAACTGCTGAGGTACTGAACTGAATAGGTACAAAATTGTATGGCTACTAAACAGAATGGCTACTAATCTGACTGAATACTGAAAGACATAGAGATTGTAATATAAGGTCTGATTGAGAAGGTTAGTTACATTCGAGATTTCTCTAAAACACATGCCAGGTAATAGAGCATAACACTAACCTCATAGGGCATCATAATATGCATAACATGAAACATATACATTATATTGGTATGTTACGGATACATGAATTCTAAACTAACGTGGATATATGAATACTGAACTGGCATGAATATTTGAGTATTGATATGGTATGAGTATTTGAGAACTGAACTAACATTGGTATCTGAGTACAAAGCTGGCATGAATATCTGAGTACTGGACTAACATGAGTATCTGAGTTCTAAACTGACATGAATGTGATAACATCAAATCCAAATTCTTGAAACGTATATGTCATGATAGGAGATATAAATACTTGAAACTTTAATGTTATAACATGGCACATGAAATGCTGGGTGTACAACCGCCAATTCTTCTAGAAACTCTAAACCATAAGCTACTTTCCCTATGTATTTGAGATTGAGATTTTAATTATTCCCAAATCTTAAAACACCTTCATAGGCGAAACTTTTAGAAGCACCCAATCATTAACCTGAAACTCTAGGTCTCTATGTTTCATGTTCGTATAGGACTTTTGGCGACTCTGAGCTGTCTCCAAATTCTCTTGAATCACCTTGACTTTCTCCATAAACTGATTGACCAAATCTGGTCCCACCAACTCTGTTTTGCCACCTTCGAACAAACCAATTGGCGATGTACACCTTCGCCCACACAAATCATGCTTTTTAAAATGAGTGAGATAATCCTATTATAAGGTTCATATTTACCATTTCCACTAAAGGATATGTATATTCTATTGTAAAACACTAGGATTTGTGTTGATCGACTTTAACTTGCTGACATTTTAGACACTTGGCCACACAGTCTGTGGCGTTCTTTTTCATATCGGTCAACCAATAAATTTCCTTGAGATTGTGATACATCTTTAGGGAACCTGGGTGGAATGAACACCTGGAAGTATGGGCTTCTAACATCTTCCTCCCTCGCTAAGTCCATCTATTGTTGGAACACACCATCTATCTTGGTACCTAAAGTACCATCATCTCTCACTTTTTAAAAAACCATCATCTTATGCCTGTGAATACCCTCTTTGAGCTACAACAAGTAGGGATCATCAAACCATTTCTCCTTCACTTAGGCTACTAAGGAGGAACAAGTCCTATTCTGGACAACAACTCCACTATCATTGGAGTTGGAAAATTGAACTCCTAGCTAGGCTAAGCGGTGAACTTTTTTAACCAGAGTTCTCTTATTTACCTCAATCATGAGCTACACTTCCCATACTTGATTATTTTCTAAAGCATTTCCTGAAAACACTTATAGTTTTGTTGTGAGCTAAGTATTTGACCATAACATCGAAGATTAGATCCACGTGCAATGGAAATACCCTCATTACACATAACTGGCATGATATTATTGATTATTTGTGATCACTTTATCATCAAAAACTCATCTCGCTGATCATTCTACTCACTTCGTATTTCTTGCACACGCTTGGCACATTCCATGTGGTAATTATATCATTTCCATTTATTACTAATTTTGGTTCCTTTTTTTCGTTTCCCATGCTAATTTTTACGTTTTTAAATCTCCAACTAGACTTATTGACAATTTTCTCATCACCCCTTATATCAAAGGTTAAGGTCTAGTTCTTGCGGGTCTTTCTCTTTTGTTGGGATCTAAACGACATTTCTTATTTTTTGCAATTTTTCGCACTTTACGTCAATGACGAATCATTTTTTAACTTACTTCTGAGTAATCTTTCTACTAGGAAAAACTAAACTATTCACATAAACGGAAAGCTAATATATTCAAAACTATCATACACAATCCTAACGATGTAACTTTGCTCAGACTAACAATCTTGGGAGAAACCTCTTTTTGATAACTCTTAAAGGCTATTCTTCAGTAGTTTGCTCTCTTACTACCTAGCTGATTTGTTTTGCACTATCACTATACTTGGGGTTTAACTTAAACTCTTTTGGTTCTAACACGCCTTCGGTATTTTAAACTGTTATCCACTCACTAGTGCTAACCTAGCTAAGTAAATCAAATCGTACCTCTACCACCTCTACTGAAATTTCTAATTCACTATGTATACGCAAAACTAACTTACTATACTGCTAGCATCATATTTTCTTGTTTTACTTTAAATAACTAAAGTGAACCATACAACTATTTATAACTTCCCTCGCCGTCTGACCCTATTCTACGGTCATTTACTATCTTTTTTGTACATGGAACACACTTAGAGAAATTTCATTTGTCTTAAAAGAAAATGAAATATCTAACCCCAAATTTTCTGCAAACTTCAAAATCATATCAAACTATAAACATTCGGGGTAAACACTTAGTCACAAAACCTAAGGGGAGCTGTCATATCCTTTATCTCACAATAATAGTTGCTTCTTATGGTATCTTACTAATATGGTACTTTCTAGTTCTAATATGAATAAATCTGAACAACTTAAAATCATTCCTTGAAAATCAATATTAGCTGATCTTGGTTTTCATTTTGTACATCATGTCTTCTTAGTCATATGCATGAGTTGTACGAAAAATACCTCTCTAGAAATATCAAACATTTTTTACTCCTAGGTATTTTTTCCCTTAGGCTCTTTTGTGTCCAAAACTGTAATGATCAATCTATGCCTACTACAATTATATTCTTAACTTGTTACAATGTGGAGTCTGGCATCTGAACTATCATCATCACACCGGTGGCTCTGTTCCCAATAACTAAAATGAAATTATTTTATGAGGCAAACACATACATATACACTACCATAAACAAACATGTCCTTCAGAGTATGTCATCCTCTGATAAATAACTTTCAGCTCCATCAGGCGACTCTTGGGTCTTAATCTAGACCTAAAACATGGGAAGAATTTTCTATAATCATTGTTACTTACATTTTCTTTTATCACCCTTAGGCATCACCGTATACTCATAAGTCACAACAATTTGGATACACTGAAAATTTGAGATCTAGTAACCGAATAACTTATAACTGGCATGCTGAATAACCATAAACTTGCTAACAGAAAGATGGTATAACTAGTAACTGAGGTAAACTGATAGCCATAAAACATGATAAATGCTTTTGTACTTTCTAATAAGGTTATGATCTAATATGTACTACTACTGATTGTATCCCACTTTCAGCATCCCCTATAGTCTCATTTGTTACCAACATGTACTCCATAATTATACCCCAATAGGCGATCATATCCTCTATGACCTTGGGTTTTTCCTGCCACTCGCTTGGGCATTCAATACGTCTGGTGTTCAATAAGGATAGAAGGTTACATATTGCTCTAAGCTTCATGGCACAATCTAGAGTAGAAAGAAATGAAACAATGTTGGATGTCTTGGTAGTTAATCGTTTATTTGAGTGGCCACGCATATCAAGGAAACTCGTAGGAAATGTCTTCATAGACTCCCTAGGACACTTGAACGTAGTGCTCTGATACCAAGCTTTGTGATGCCCCAAACCTGGGCATAGACGTAATACGGCACCTGCTGCCTAACTACATGCGACCAGCGAGCCAACAGGCTGACTGAATCAATATGTGATATCATAACATACAAAATGCGAAAAATACATTAACACATGTTGATATACTGAAAGTCTAAATGATATAAATAAAGTACGGAAACACTAATAAAGTCTGAAACATATATGTAACAACATTGCTTAACATAAAAAGCTTGTGACTCTGCCTAACAGTTGCTCTAGTCTATGAAGCCTCTAATGAAGTATCGAAAATACTGACTGTTTGTAAAAATTGAAAGATTGTAAAGTAAAGATAATGCCCCATAAGAACTAGGGGCTCACCTGATAGCTGGTACAAGAATCCTAGCACTCTGAATCGTCAACATGTAAACCATTATCTGCATCGTGAGATGCAGGCCCCGGTCAAAAGGGACGTCAGTATATTTGAATTGCACTGGTATGTAAAGCAACTGAAACAAAGAACAATAAATATTGAAACTTAATTTGAACTGATAACTGCGAATTGAGAACTGATAACTCATAACTGAAATGATAAATGATAACCGAACACAGGAAGTAAAGATATAATACTTGTCACGACCCCAAATTCCCACCGTCGGGACCGTGATGGAGTCTAACATTGAACCCGCTAAACAAGCCAACGTATTTAATCATATTTATTAAAAACCTTATTATCAAATAAGAACAAGTAAATATCGAATTTTCCATGAACAAAAGCTTAAAATTAAGAACATGAGTTACATAGTTGAATTCACAAACTTAACAAAATACTCAAATTAGCCAACTCGGATCTTTAGAGTCACAACTCACGGACGGTCTAAGAGCGATACACAAAATAGTCTGAAAGAAATAATACATATATTTCTGAAGTACTAAAATAAGAAATATAATGGGGTAGGGAAGGGGACGTCAAGACCTGCGGATGCCTGCAGGTCTACCTTAGTGTCTCTGGTGGACTGAAGGAAGCCTCCTCGATCAGTGTCCACAAGATCCTGTATCGGGATCTGCACAACATAAAGAAGTGCAGGTGTAGCATCAGTACAACTGACCCCATGTACTGAGTAAGTTCCAAGCCTAACCTCGGCGAAGTAGTGACGAGGCTAGGACACGACAAGTAATATCACCTATGTCGTTTAGTAACATATAAAAGGAAATAATGACAGGAAGTAAACAGTTAAGTACAAAAACGGGAAAACATGCTGGGTAAAAGGGGTAGCGTTTACTAAAATAATGGAAAAAGGCGACAACACCGAACAAACAAATAAATAGAAACGACACGGCATGTCCTCTCGTGCATAATCAACAAAAACACGACATGGAATGTCCCCTCGTGCATAAGAAATATAAACACGACACGGAATGTCCCCTAGCGCATAATATCATAAACACAGCACGGAATGTCCCCTCGTGCATGAATATCACAAACACGACACGGAATGTCCCCTCGTGCATAAATAACATAAACATGGCACATAATGCCCCCTAGTGCATAAACAACATAAACATGGCACAGAATGTCTCCTCGTGCTTAAACAACATAAACATGGAAGGGAATGTCCCCTCGTGCATAAGCAACATAAACATGGCATGGAATGTCCCCTCGTGCATAATATCAAAACAACAGTTTGGCAAGAAAATCAACAATAAGAAACCATGAAAGCAAAGGAACGATCAACAGGAATAATACCGTCCCGACAAGGGACACAACTATAACCAATCTTACACAAATATATAACTTATCCAAAATATTCCCCAACCGAACAAATACTCAATAGTAATCTCAACTAAGAATTTCCATCAAATGAATAAATACCAATTGATATTAAATCCATAACACAGTGAATATCGAAGAAAACCACACAATTCATAAAGACCGACTCACGGGCATGCTTGACAACAACATATAGGTACTCGTCACCTCACTTATACGTTGAACATGGAATAAACACGTAGCAAATAAGACTCAACACCTATTCCGTCAAGCTAAGGTTAGGTCAGACACTTACCTCGACTTCCACGATCAAAATCAAGCCTCAAGCACCGCTTTTCCTTTTGAACCCAACTCCAAATAAATCATATCTAGACATAATCGACTCAATAACATCAATAAATGCTAAACAATTCAATCCCAATGCTTAATTATAGACTTTCTAACATTCTTCCAAAAAACCCATAATTCGACCCTTGGCCCGCTTGGTCCAAACACGAGGTTCGGACCAAAACCCGATCACCCATTGACCCTCGAGCCCAAATATATAATTTGTTTTGAAATCCGACCCCAAAACGAGGTCAAATTCACAATTATTCAAAAAGCCCTAGCTCTACCCAAATCCCCAAATGTTCTACCATTAAAACCCTAGGATTCTTGATGATAATTGATGAAAAACAATAGAAAGTTGAAGGAAATCAGTTAGTGATCACTTACCTACGATTTGGGAAGAACATATCTTGAGAAAATCGCCCTAGGTCCTCTATTTTTATGAAAAAGTTGAAGACGAAACGTCTCAAGTTTGTTTTTAAAAACATCACTGCTCGACTTTCTCACCTGTGGTGCATGGGTCGCACCTGCGCTATCGCAGGTGCGAGGAATGGATCGCACCTGTGGAGATGGACAGGCCCACAGGGGGGCCTTACCTGCTGAAGGTTATCCTCTCCTGCGGAACCGCTTCTGCGGAGAAGGGTCCGCATCTGCGAGAGGGACCGCACCTGCGTGCACAAAAGCGCACCTGCGGTCTCGCACCTGCGGCCCTAGGCTCGCAGGTGCGGGCACACCAGAACCGGTCCACCAGCAGTGTTTTCTTAAGTTCAAACACCCTGAAAACCTACCTGAAACACACCCGAGCCCTAGGGGCTCCAAACCAAATATGCACACAACCTCAAGAACATCCTACGGACTTACTCGTGCGATCAAATTGCCAAAATAACATCTTAAACATCGAATTAAACCCCAAAATCAATGAAATTTTCCAAAAACATCTAAAACATCAAACTTTGAATTTATGGTCCGAACCACGTCAAATGGATTCTGTTTCTTACCAAACTTAACAGATATGACATAAATATTATATCGAATCTGTATTGGGCTCCGGAACCAAGATACGGGCCCGATACCACAGATTTCACATATAATTACTCTTTCAAAATCACTTATATTTTTCAGAAACAGTTTCTTTTAAAAATTCATTTCTGGGACTTGGGACCTCGGAATTCGATTCTGGGCATACGCCCAAGTCCCATATTTTCCTACGGACCCTCCAGGACCATCAAATCACTGGTCCGGGTCTGTTTACCAAAAATGTTGACCAAAGTCAACTTTATTCAAATTTCTACACAAAATAATCATTTTCCTCGGGTTTTCACATAATGGCTTCCTAACTTCACGCCCGGGATGCGCACGCAAATCAAGGTGAGATAGAAGGAGGCTTTTATTACCTCGGAACATAGATTTAGCTAGAAATACACGGGATGACCTTTTGGGTCATCACAATCTCCACCTCTAAAACAAACGTTCGTCCTCGAACGGACATAGAAAGGTACCTGAATCAGGGAAAACATTGGGATATCGGCTCCATATATCTGATTCGGACTCCCAGGTAGTTGCTTCAATAGGCTGGCCTCTCCACTGAACATGGATCGAAGGATAACTCTTCGATCTCAACTGACGAACTTGCCAGGCAAATATGTCTATCGGCTCCTCCTCATAAGTCAAATCCTTGTCCAACTGGATACTGCTGAAGTCTAACACATGAGAGGATACTTATTCTTGATAGTAACCTTGTTCAATTGCCAGTAGTCAATACACATTCTCATTTTGCCATCTTTCTTCTTAACAAACAACACTGGCGCACCCCAAGGAGAAACACTAGGCCTGATAAAGCCTTTAGCTAGCAAATCTTGTAACTGATCCTTCAACTCCTTTAACTCTGGCGGGGCCATACGATAGGGTGGGGTAGAAATGGGCTGAGTGACCAGAGCCTAATCAATGCAAAAGTCAATATCCCTGTCGGGTGGCATACCCGACAGGTCAGCAGGGAATACCTATGGAAACTCATGAACAATGGGCACAGAATCCATAGGAGGAACCTCGGCACTAGATTCACGAACATAATCCAAATAGGCGAAACAACCCTTCTCGAGCATACGCCGAGCCTTCATATACGAGATAACACCGCTGGAAGAATGACCAAGATTCCCCCTCCACTCTAATCGGGGTGCTCCAGGTAAGGCCAAGGTCACAGTCTTGGCATGACAGTCCTGAATAGCATGATAGGGAGATAACCAATCCATCCCCAAAATGACATCGAAATCAACCATATCAAGAAGTAAAAGATCAATACGGGTCTCAAGACCACCAATAACCATTATACATGATCGGTAGACTCGATCTACCACAATAGAATCACCCACCGGTGTAGACACATATAGAGGAGTACTCATGGAATCACGGGGCATAATCAGATAAGGATCAAAGTATGAGGACACGTAGGAAAATGTAGACCCCGGATCAAACAAAACCGAAGCATCTCAGCTGCAAACTGAAACCATACATGTAATGACTGCATCAGAGGCCTCAGCCTTACGTCTGTTGGGAATTGCATAGCATCGGGGTTGAGCCCCACCAATATGAACATCCCTGCGTAGACCTACTGCGGGCTGACCTCTACCCCCCAAAGCCTGTCCTCCACCTCTAACTGTCTGGCCTCCACCTCTGGCACCTCGACCTCCACCCCTAGCTAGCTGAGGGGGTTGTGACGACCCCAAATCCTAACAGGTCGTGATGGTGCCTATCGTGGAACTAGGCAAACCAACCAACACATTACTACGCATTTGTTCCGTTATAGTAATTCACAATTCAATAATAAACAGCAAACATAGCATAAAATAAATTATTTAAGTCTTAGCGCCCCAATAATTGTCTGAACTACTCTAAACAAAACCTCCTAAGACTAGAGTCAACATGGTCACGAGCATCTACGAAACAAAACTAACTCTACTAATGTCTTTAATAAAGTCTCGGAATGAAATGCTAAAGCTAAATAATGAAGGGAAATGGAGAAGTTGTGGACGCTGGAAAGCTACCTCAAAATCCCGTAAAACTGCAGCTAATGAACAGAGACAGCTACTGCTCCGAGCCAGTACCTGGATCTGTGCACAGAGGCACAAGGAGTAATGATGAGTACACCGACTCAGTAGTAATGAAAATAAATCGCAGTCTAAGAAAATACGAAACACACAGCACAGATACATCAATTCACAAAAACAGTAATTTACCAAGTCACCATAAGTATTCATCAAATACATAAGTTCGAAAACCGTTTTCTAGAGTTCGTACATATAAAGAACGCGAAAATCGGAGTTTGATTGACCCCTCAAATCGACCCCTAAAGGTCTCATAATCTCAAGCCCTAACCCCACTTTTTTCTACTGATTTGCATGAATTAAACACTGAGATTATGTTCCTTAATCACCTATAATCAAGTTTTAAGGTCCAAAATACTTACCTCTATGATGAACACTGATTTTCCCTCTTCAAAATTGCCTCAAAAGCTTCTTCCCGTTCAACAATGGTGTTAAAATAGGTTAGGGTTGCGGAAGTGTTTTAATTTAACTACCCAGTTATTTATGCACTGCGATCGCGAAAGTACTCATGCGATCGCGAAGAACACATCCCCCAGGCCCTCAGAAGACCCTACGCGATCGCCATTCATGGGAACCTCAACCCACGCGATTGCAACCATTCTCATGCAATCGCGACCATTCTCACACAATCGCGAAGAACGTTTGACCTCACTCCCCACGCGCCTAAATGACCCTACGCGATCGCGATCAAGTCCACGCGATCGCACTGCTTAAGCTACTCACCTTACGCGATCGCACCCTAACTCCTGCGATCGCGATGCAAAATTTTTCTCCTGGCCTCCTTAACCTTACGCGATCACGGAAAATTCCTCGCGATCGCGATGAATAAATTTCTGCTGCACAAAAACAAGAAAACTGGCTATTCCTTTAAATCCAAATGAGTCTGTTAACCACCCGAAATAAATCTCGAGCCCCTCGGAACCCCCAATCGAACATACCAACACGTCACATATGATCACTCAAACTTAGTTACACTCTCAAATCACTAAATATAACCTAAAAACACCAAAAACACGTCGGATTCAAGCCTAAGAAGTTTCAAATTTCTAAATCCATCTATGGTGCCGAAATTATCCAAAACGACTCCGATTGACCTGAAATTTTGCAGACATATCCAAAATGACATTACAAACCTGTTCCAACTTCTGGAATTCCATTCCTACCCCGATAGCCTATTTTCCACTGCCAACCGGAAATCAGCAAGAACTAACTTTCGCTAATTCAAGCCTAATTCTACACCGAACATTACAAAATTATTCAGAACACTCCTAAGTGCCAAATCACCTAACGAAGCTATCCAATCAATAAAATCCGCATTCCGAGGTCGTTTACCAATAAGTCAACTCTCAGTTGACTTTTCCAACTCTAAGGCTATTTTTAAAGACTAAGTGGCTAAACTCTCACTACAACCATTTCGATTTCAAGCCTACCAACTCTAACACATCAATAACAGTATAACCAACCTATGACAAGTCAATAACAAAAATTTTAATACAGGTTCTACGTAACGACAGACCGGGTCGTTATAGGGGTGGGGGTGCACCTAGTGCTGGAATCATAGCACGGGAACCCTGATGCTGAGAACAACTAGAAGCTCGGGGGCATAACCTGGAAATGTGCCCTGGAAAACCACAAGTGTGGCAACATCTCTGGTGCTGAGACTGCTGACCCTGAAACTGTCCCTGTCGACAAAAATACCAACTCTGAAAGGTCTGAAGTGGCGGTGCACTGATAAGAGTTGTGGTGCACTGCGGGATACTTGGAGAGTTGACTGGAATGGTCTTGGAGGATGACCTCTGCTAAAAGAATCTCTGCCTCCATATGAGGCACCACTGAATCAGCGAAAATGATGAGGCCTCTTGTCAGACCCCTAACCACTGCTTTGTGTTAAGACCATCTCAATCCGCCTGGCCACATTGGCCGCCTCCTGAAATAAAATATCAGTACTTGTCTCCCTGGCCATCTGAAGTCTAATCGGCTGAGCTAGCCCTTCAATAAACCTCCTCACCATCTCTCGATCTGTGGGGAGTATCAGGATAGCATGTTGGGCCAACGTGATAAACCGGGTCTCATACTGGGTGACTATCATAAAGCCCTGCTGGAGACGCTCAAACTGCCTCTGAAAATCCTCTCTCTGGGTAACTGGTTGAGACTTCTCCAAGAACAACTCGGAGAACTGAGCCCAAGACATAGGCAAAGATCTAGCTGTCCTGGTCAAGCAATAATCCCTCCACCAAGTTTTGGCGGAACCAGAAAGACGGAACATAGCAAAATCGACCCCATTGGTCTCCACGATCCCCATGTTTCGAAGAACCTCATAGCAACTGTCTAAGTAATCCTGGGGGTCCTCTGATTGTGCACCACTGAAAGTAGTAGGAAACAACTTGGTGAACTGATATAATCTCCACAAAGCATCGGCAGACATAGCTGCTCCCTCAACTGCCTGTGCCACAATACCTGACTGAGCTACTCCAGCTGTCTGAGGTGCTGGAGTCTGGAACTGAGAAGCTAACTGCTCTGGTGTGCGGGTAGCAGAAGTCTGGGCCCCTTCCCCAGCCTGAGAAACGGCTGTTGCTGTAGGAAGTTGACAGGCCTGAGCTACGCTCTCCATGAGGCCCACTAAACGGACCAGAGCGTCTTGAAGTACCGGGGTGGCATTGAACCCCTATGAGACCTGAGCTGGTCCAACTGGGCTTGTCTGAGTAGGGACCTCCTCAGCAACCTCCACCTGAGGATCCTCTACTGGGGCTGCTGCTCTAGGCTGAGCCCTGGCCCTTCCTCGACCTCTAGTATAGCCTCGGCCTCTAGTTGGAGCTACAACGGGAGGATCGGGCTGCTGATCAGTAGATGAGGAAGCATGTGTACTCGTCATCTGCAAGAGAATAGAATAGAAACTCATTTAGCATTCATAACTCAAATCGCACGACAGAGATGAATAGATGTGAAGTTATTCCTAACTTTGCAGCCTCTAGGGGATAAGTATAGACGTCTTCGTACCGATCCTCAGACTCTACCAAACTTGTCCGTGAATTGTGAGACCTAGGCAACATAGTACTCTGATACCAACTTGTCAGGACCCAAAATTCCCATCGTCGGGACTGCAATGGCATCTAACGTTGAACCCACTAGACAAGCCAACGTATTAAATAATATTTATTAAAAACCTTATTGTCATATAAGAACAAGTAAATATCGAATTTTCCATGAACAAAATCTTAAAATTAAGAACATGAGTTACATAGTTGAATCCACAAACTTAACAAAATACTCAAATTAGCCAACCCGGATCTTTATAATCACAACTCACGGACGGTCTAAGAGTGGTACACAAAATAGTATGAAAGAAATAATACATACGTTTCTGAAGTACTAAAATCAGAAATATAATGGTGTAGGGAAGGGGACGCGAAGGCCTGCGGATGCTTGCAGGTCTACCTCAGTGTCTTCGGTGGACTGAAGGAAGCCTCCTCGATCAGTGTCCACAAGGTCTTGTACCGGGATCTGCACAACATAATGAAGTGCAGGTGTAGCATCAGCACAATCGATCCCATGTACTGAGTAAGTGTCGAGCCTAACCTTGGCGAAGTAGTGACGAGGCTAGGACACGACAAGTAATATCACCTGTGCAATTTAATAACATATAAAAGGAAATAACGACAGGAAGTAAACAGTTAAGTACAAAAACGGGAAAACATACAGGGGAAAAGGGTAGAATTTACTAAAATAATGGAAAAAAGTGACAGTTTAAATATCAAAATAATAGCAGGAATTAACAACACCTAACAAACAAATAAATAGAAATGGCACGGCATGTCCCCTCGTGCATAAGTAACATAAACACAACACGGAATGTCCCCTCGTGCATGAATATCACAAACACGGCACGGAATGTCCCCTCATGCATAATAACATAAACATGGCACGAAATGTCCCCTCGTGCATAAACAACATAAACATGGCATGGAATGTCCGCTCATGCATAAACAACATAAGCATGGCACAGAATGTCCCCTAGTGCATAAACAACATAAACATGGCACAGAATGTCCCCTCGTGCATTAACAACATAAACATGGCACGGAATGTCCCCTCGTGCATAATATCAAAACAACAGTTTGGCAAGAAAATAAAAAATAAGAAACCATGAATGCAAAGGAACGATCAACAGGAATAATATCGTCCCGGCAAGGGACACGGCTATAACCAATCTCACACAAATATATAAAGTATCCAAAATATTCCCCAACCGAACAAATACTCAACAATATTCACAACTAAGAATTTCCATCAAATGAATAACTACCAATTGATATTAAATCCATAACATAGTGAATATCGAAGAAAATCACACAATTAATAATGACTGACTCACGGGCATGCTTGACAACAACGTATAGGTACTCGTCACCTCACCTATACGTTGAACATGGAATAAACACATAGCAAATAAGACTCAACACCTATTCCCTCAAGCTAAGGTTAGGCCAGACACTTACCTCGACTTCCACGATCAACATCAAGCCTCAAGCACCATTTTTCCTTTTGAATCCGACTCCAAATCAATCGTATCTAGACATAATCGACTCAATAACATCAATAAATGCTAAACAATTCAATCACAATGCTTAATTATAGACTTTCTAACATTCTTCCCAAAAACCCAAAATTCGACCCCGGGCCCGCTTCGTCCAAACACGAGGTTCGGACCAAAACCCGATCACCCATTCACCCACGAGCCCGAATATATAATTTGTTTCGAAATCCAACCCCAAAACGAGGTCAAATTCCCAATTGTTCAAAAAGCCCTAACTCTACCCAAATCCCCAAATTTTCTACCATAAAAACCCTAGGATTCTTGATGATAATTGATGAAAAACATTGGAAAGTTGAAGGAAATCAGTTAGTGAACACTTACCTACGATTTGGGAAGAAAATCGCTCAAGCAAATCGCCCTAGGTCCTCTATTTTTATGAGAAAGTTGAAGAAGAAACGTCTGAAGTTTGTTTTTAAAAACATCACTGCTCGACTTTCGCACCTGCGGTGCATGGATCACACCTACGGAGATTGGCAAGCCCACAGCGGGCCGCACCTGCGGAAGGTTATCCGCTCCTACGGAACCGCTTGTGCGGAGAAGGGTCCCCATCTGCGAGAGGGACCGCACCTGCGGGCACAAAAGCGCACCTGCGGTCTCGCACCTGCAGCCCTGGGCTCGTAGGTGCGGGCACACCAGAACTGGTGCACCAGTAGTGTTTTCTTAAGTTCAAACACCCCGCAAACCTACACGAAATACACCCGAACCCTTGGGGCTCCAAACCAAATATGCACACAACCTCAAGAACATCCTACGGACTTACTCGTGCGATCAAATCGCCAAAATAACATCTTAAACATCGAATTAAACCCCAGAAAAAACTTCTAAAACATCAAACTTTGCATTTATGGTGCGAATACCTGTACCGGGCTCCGGAACCAAGATACGGGCCCGATACCACATATTTCACATATAATTACTCTTTCAAAATCCCTTATATTTTTCAGAAAACAATTTCGTTTAAAAAATCATTTCTCATACTTGGGACCTCGGAATTCGATTCCGGGCATACGCCCAAGTCCCATATTATCCTACGGACCCTCCGGGACCGTCAAATCATGTGTCCAGGTCTGTTTACCAAAACTGTTGACCAAAGTCAACTTTATTCAAATTTCTACACAAAATTATCATTTTCCTCAGGTTTTCACATAATGGCTTCCCGGCTTCACGCCTGAGTTGCGCACGCAATCGAGGTGAAATATAAGGAGGCTTTCATGACCTCGGAACACAGATTTTGCTAGAAATACATAGGATGACCTTTTGGGTCATCACAATACTCCCTTTATGAATTATGAACAACTTATTTATCTCAATAGACTACGACCTCGGGCACAATATATATGTGCGCAAGCTACGGCCTCAAGCCCAAGTATACGTATACATAATAACGACCTCAGGCCCAAAAATGCATAAAGCATAAACTACGGCCTCATGCCTAAACATGCATAAAGCATAAACTACGTCCTTAGGCCCGAACATGCATAAAGCATAAACTACGGCCTCAGGCCCAAATACAGGTGTTCGGCATTTTGGGAATTAAATTCAGGAACTGTAGAATCATATTGCAATATGTGATGCTGAAATACTGGATCATACTGGGATGCATAATACTGGAATACTGAATAGGACTAGATTGAGACATGCATTCTTGAACTGATTATGAACACGAAAACTATAATTGTTTATGACATGCTGAGTAATCTAGACTGAGACTCATGGCATTAAAACCTGAGTTTATATGATTACGAACTGAGCTCACAATGTTCAGAACGAAAGTCTTGAACGAATTACGAAGCTAGAGAATACTAGTTCTGCAACTATTCGATGAACTAAACATAACTATATTTAAGAGGTAATTAGTAATATTGTAAAAGAAACGTAGTGTAGGGAGAATCATTAACATTCCCAAACATAGAGATTTAGCCTCACATACCTTGACTCTGGCCTTTTTAAGTGTATCACATATTCGTCGCCTCTTTCAACAATAATCTATGTCAATATATATCAAGCGGAACCAATATTAGAACTAAGGCTCGTGTGTTGGTAACTTAGGAATTTTATCAAACACCTTATGGGTGTAAGCTCCCATAGCCATCGTTAATGGTGTTATCTTCACCCAATTCTCATTTTACTACTTCTAGGTGATTCTACAATCCCAAATAGATGTAACCAACACACTTACTCCTCATGCAAATGATTATAATAATCTTACGTCAACAACCCAAAACCCTTGCATAGTTCTTATGATTCTCTTTATCACACCCTTTTACTGTTCTCCTAGAAACTCATCATATCATAGTTATAAATGATTATAGAGTAGAAGCATTACCTTTTAGAGGGTCAATCCTCTTGTATTTGAGTTGTAGGGTTTCAAAATATGGTAATATGAGACCAAGTACTGAAATACCTAGCTCTAAAAAAGCTGCAGAAGTCGCATTGTGATCTGGGGTTCGCAAATGACCCAGCGACAAAAGCGTAATAGGAATTGCAAATGCGACCCTTGAGCAGCCTTATACAAGTCGTAAAAGCAACAAAAGCTTCGCAAATACGCAGTAAGGCCCCATCGCAAAAGCGGCAGAATTGTCGAAAAAGCAACCTACCAATCCCCACCAACCTTTCGCAAAAGAGACCAAAAACATCGCAAATGCGGATGACCTAGAGTCACAAATGTGACTCCCATATTTGTGATAAATGCCCAGTTCCCCCATGATTCGCCAAAACGAGTAGAATCTCGTAAATGCGATGGTCGCATTTTAGAACAGCACACCAGCAAAAATCTGAACCTTAGTCAAAACCCTCCGAGACGCGTCCGAAACTCACTCGAGCCCTCGGGGCTCCACACCGAACACCCACCCAAGTACATAAACATCATACGAATTTGCTCGTTCGATCAAAACCCCAAGAAAACATCTGAAACCACGAATCGGACACCAAAACACATGAAAATTATAATGAAACTCAAATATTTCTAGAAACCCAACAATACGTACAATACCTATCCAACCAACTCGGAATGATGACAAACTATGCAGGGACGTTCCATATAACAAAAAGTACCTATTCCAAGTCCCACAATAAAATCCGAACCAAATAGCCATAAACCATGGTCAAACTTAGGAAATTTCTATACCATCAAATTGTTATCTTTGGCATAAACTCTGATCCGAGATCAAATATGCGAAAAGTCAAACTTGGTAAACTCTTTCAACTTAAAGTTTCTAAAATAAGAATCAATCCCGCATGGCTCAAAAACCGAAATCGACCATACACGCAAGTCATAATTCATAATATGAGGTTACTCAAGAACTTAAACCACCAAATGTAATACTTAAGCTCAAAATGACCGGTCAGGTCATTAGAGTCATCCATCTCTTCAGATCTATCATCGATCAAAACGACAATGAGGTCAACACATCAAAATTAACTTGGGATTAGAATAACGAATTCATCGATTACTTACAAAATAGGGCTTTAACCAAAGATAAACACGCATATCAACAACTTCGAGTACGAGCTACCCGATATTTCCTCGTCGAAGGTGAACTATATTGAAGAAAGTTCAACGAAACACTACCTAAATGCTTTGTCATGACCCAAGGGGTCATTTTATAAATTTAGGCTTCGTTCCATGCTTAATAGCCATAAAAAGACTAATTTTAAATACCTCAATTTGCATGCGCAGTCCGGGCGTGAAATCGGAAAGCTTTTATGTGAAAATATGAGAAATAGTAATTTCTAAAATTTAAATTTGATTATAGTTGACTTTGGTCAACATTTTAAGTATACGGACCTGAATCCGTGTTCCGACGATCCGGGGAGGTCCGCAGTAAAATATGGGACTCGAGCGTATGTCCGAAAATGAATTCCGAGGTCCCAAGCCTTAGAAATCAACTTTTGAAAGAAATTGTTTTACTGAAATATTTATGAAATAAAGAAAGTTTCCATATTTATACCTTTTCTTGTTGGAGGGGCGACCGTACGTAAAACTACCAAAGAAACTAGGGTAAACAGGTCAAGGAAGTTGGTGACCTGATGACAGGGGAGCCGGCGACCGAAGCCAATTAATGTTATAAATCGTTGGTATCGGGCCCGTATTTTGGTTCCGTAGCTCGATACATGTTTGTTATGATATTTAAGTTTTGTCTACGAAATTTGGTGAGAATCGGAATTTATTTGACGTGATTCGGACGTCCGGTTGATAAATAATGAACTTTAAGTGTTCTTGTGAAAAATAATAAGTTTTGAAGTTTAATTCATAATTTTAAATGTTATTTTCATGATTTGATCGCACGAGCAAGTCCTTATGATGCTTTTAGACTTGCGTGCATGTTTGGTTTAGAGCCTAGAAGGCTCGGGTGAGTTTCAAATAGGTTTGGGTTGTGTTGCGCTCGTTCTTTCTGATGCCTCGACGTCGTTTCTTCAAGCATAAATGATATCATATTGAACAAATGAGCCCCGGTTTCATTTTTGAATAAATTATTAGATCTGTATTGTAATTACGGACCCGTAGCAAAAAGAATCATCGAATTTGAAAATCGTATGAGGATTTTATGGTAATTTTACAAAGTTTGCCAGATTTTTCAAGTTAATTACGATATTGCCATTGACGGCGTATTAAAAATCTGCACTATTTGTAAATATTAAAACATATATATCACCTTCATTATAAGGTCAAATTTAGTGATTCAAAAGCCTAACTTGACTATAATTTCACAAGGAATCTATTTGAGGCATAAAAATCGAGTTTCGGGATCGTTTGGCACGATAAACGAGGTATAATAGCTGACAGAAAAATATATATAAAACATGCAGACTTCTTCTTCTTCAAATTTTCGAACCCACAGCCCTAGGAACAAATGTATTCACAAAATATCATCCCCAAGTCATAGGTAATTTATTCTAAACTTTACTCTTTCAATTACTCATTATTTTTTATCACTTGTTTGCAAATTCCACACTTGTTTGCAAATTAAGGTAATCTTCTATGTCTGTTCGAGGACGAACGTGTGTTATAGAGGTGGAGATTGTGATAACCCAAGGCGTCATTTTATAAATTTAGACTATGTTCCATGCTTAGTAGCCATAAAAAGACTAATTTTAAATACCTCAATTTGCGTGCATAGTCCGGACGTGAAACCGAAAAGTTTTTATGTGAAAATATGAGAAAATAATAATTTCTAGAATTTAAATTTGATTATAGTTGACTTTGGTCAACATTTTTAGTATACAGACCTGGATCCGTGTTCCGACGATAGCGGGAGGTCCCGGTAAAATATGGGACTCGGGCGTAGCCCAGAAATGAATTCTGACGTCCCAAGCCTTAGAAATCAATTTTTGAAAGAAATTATTTTGCTGAAATATTTATGAAATAAAAAAAGTATTAATGTTTGAAACCGTTAGTATCGGGCCCGTATTTTAGTTTCGGAGCTCGATACAGGTTTGTTATGATATTTAAGCCTTGTCTGTGAAATTTGGTGAGAATCGGAATATATTTGACGCGATTCAGATGTCCGGTTGATAAATAGTGAACTTTAAGTGTTCTTGAGAAAAATAATGAGTTTTGAAGTTTAATTCATAATTTTAAATGTCATTTTCATGATTTGATCGCACGAGCAAGTCCTTATGATGCTTTTAGACTTGTGTGCATGTTTGGTTTAGAGCCTAGAAGGCTCGGGTGAGTTTCAAATAGGTTTGGGTTGTGTTGCGCTCGTTCTTTCTTATGCCTCGACGTCGTTTCTTCAAGCATAAATGATATCATATTGAACAAATGAGCCCCGATTTCATTTTTGAATAAATTATTAGATCTGTATTGTAATTACGGACCCGTAGCAAAAAGAATCATCGAATTTGGAAATCGTATGAGGATTTTATGGTAATTTTACAAAGTTTGCCAGATTTTTCAAGTTAATTACGATTTTGGCATTGACGGCGTATTAAAAATCTGCACTATTTGTAAATATTAAAACATATATATCACCTTCATTATAAGGTCAAATTGAGTGATTCAAAAGCCTAACTTGACTATAATTTCACAAGGAATCTATTTGAGGCATAAAAATCGAGTTTCAGGGTTATTTGGCATGATAAACGAGGCAGAATAACTGGCAGAAACATATGTATAAAATGGGCAGACTTCTTCTTCAAATTTTTGAAACCACATCCCTAGGAACAAATTTATTCACCAAATATCATCTCCAAGTCATAGGTAACAAATTCCAAACTTTACTTTTCAATTACTCATTGTTTTTTATCACTTTTAGATTAAAAACTAAGAATTTTCATGGTAAAAATTGAGGGTTTGGGTAGAATTAGGGAATTTTGTAAAAATTAAATATTTACCTCGAATTGAGGTCGAATTTCGAAACTAATTGTATATTTGAGTTCGTGGGTGAATGGGTAAACGTAATTTGGTCCGAACCCCAAGTTTAGACCAAGCGAGCCCGGGGTCGGGTTTTCATTTTTTTTAGAAAACTTAGGAAAATATGTAATTTTCAAAAAAGTTAGTTCCTTTAGCCTTAATTAATGATATTGAGTTAATTATGATTAGATTCGAGCAAGTTAGAGCAAGATTCTAGAGGAAAAGCAGTAATTGAGCAGTGAGTGACCGACGAAATTGAGGTAAGTGTTTGGTCTAACTTTGACTTTAGAGAATAGGAACCCCCACTTGTTTGCTATGTGTAATGCATGGGCGTGGTGTATAGGTGAGGTGACGAGTATCTATGCACCACCCAATTTGCCCGATAAACATGATCCCCTTTTTCAGTTCCCAACTTAATTGATGCTTGTCTTAATTGCTCTATGTTCACTATTGTTTCTATGACTAGTTGGCCTTGTTATTTTGTTGTTAAATATTATTGCGGTTATTTTGGAAGAGTAACCTTGTGATATAGAGGGGTTGAGCAGTTTGACACTATTTTTGGAAATATATATATATATATATATATATATATATATATACACATTCATGTTGGTTTCTTTTGATTATTTACAATTGTTGTTGTAAGTGTGTTGAAAGTGTTGGTTGTTCTCTTGATTCTATCATGGTACGTAAAGACTGAGTTGGGTTGACAGTGTTACGGTGATTATATATATTCGGGCTGATATTATTGTTTAAAGCTTATGGGCTATACTGTGTTCTGTTTGAAATTGTTGAAATAAAATTGGTATGATAAGGGCGATGTTATAAGGGGGACGTGATAAGGGTGGATAATTGATTGTGATATTGTGAATAGGTGGGATCGGGTTGCACGCCGCAACAAGACAATGATTAGGGAGAATATGCATGTTTTACTGTTTATAAAACAAAGGCTGGAACACTCATTGTTTGATTGTCATTATTTCATATTATGCTTTTACTGTTATTTAAAATGAAACTTGTTCTGTTTACAATTATCGAGACATAAATATTATGAAAGGCTTTGACTTGATAGGCGGTGATAAGGGGGTTGTGATAAGAGTGGATAATTGATTGTGATACGGGTGAATAAATTGATCGTGATACAGGTGAATAAATTGATATGATATGTCTGGTGGAATAGGGATGCACGCCGCAACAAGGAGCAATAAGGGAGGACAATTATATTTTTAATGATTTTAAAAGAAAAACAAAGATTTGAAAACTACCATTTTATATTACTATTTTTCATATTTTGGAACTATTATTATTTAAAGTTAAAGTTTGGAAACCTGGAAATTATTTGAGAGCTTGTTATAGCTGAGGCCTGGAAAAGGCAGCTGAGTTATCATTGTTGTTGCAGTATTTAGTTATTTGTTTAGATTTCTTTTCTTGCTTTATTATTTATGTTGTCACAGGTTATATTGTTAATGCCACGCCGTAGCCTCGTCACTACTTCGTCGAGGTTAGGCTCGGCACTTACTCAGTATATGGGGTTGGTTGTACTAATACTACACTCTGCACTCTTTTGTGCAGATCCAGGTACCGGCCAGCAATAGGGATATTTAGAGCAACTATTTATTTTTCAGAGACACGAGGTATATCTGCCGGCATTCGCAGATCCCGAGAGTCTTCTCTTATTTTCATAAACGTTGTTTATCCTATTCAGAACAGTTACACTATTTCTTTCAGCCCAGTATTTGTAGTATTCTTTGGTAGTTCGTGAATTGTGACACCAGACCCTGGGGTAGTCTTAGAGTTAAGTATATACTTAGTTCGTGGTTCGTTTTGTTGAATTGTTCATTATTTTATCTCTAGAAATTATTCATCGAAAACCAATAAATTCAGTTTACTTTAGATTATTTTATTATGTATAAATGGATAAATAATGCAAAGTAGTTAATCGAACTCTAACATTGGCTTGCCTAGAAAGTGTGGTGTTACGCGCCATCATGATCCCTAAGGTTGGGAATTTGGTTCGTGACAAGTTGGTATCAGAGCACTAGGTTGCTTAGGTCTCATAATTCACGAACAAACTTAGTAGAGTCTGAAGGATCGGTACGGAGACGTCTTATCTTATCTCTCAGAGGCTATGAAGTTAGGAACAATTTCACTTCTATTCTACTGTATCGTGCGAATTTATTCTACCATTGATGATTGAACTTTTTTATTCTTTTCCTCTCACAAATCTCGACAACACGCAAAGCGTTTACAACCGGAGAAGAGATGAAGCCCCAATGACAGCTACGATTAGGGGAAGAGACAGAAGTAGAGCTCAGACTAAAGCGCGAACATCAACACCTATTGTACAATCTCAAATGGATCTAGATGCGGAGGTTCTAGCTCAATCGTTACATGTTGGACTAGTCCATATCCTCGAAGGATTTATAGCTACTCCAGTATTGCATAACAAGGGAATAGTTGAAAGCAACAGAGCTGATTTATATGAGCTGTGAAGTTTAACATTGTGACCTATGGCTTCGTGCCAAGTAGGGAAGTCCATTGTCAAGGAATAAATTGTGGGGCTCATGTGTTATATCGGTTTTGGCTTGGAATGTATAAGGCCTGAGATTTTGCAAGAGATAAAGCAGGGATTTGCGATATGCCCGCCTCCTTATTAACCCTACACCTCAGTACCAAAGGAGTTATATAACCAACTTTAAATCTGCAGAAGTTTTACCCAGCGTGGAAGTCACGGTTGCGGATTTTGGGGTGCTCCAGAGGGAGTACATTGGTTGACAAGCTTCTAGATTATATGGTTTGTGCCAAGAATTTTCTGTATAGAGCCTTACCTTTGGGATCATTGTGCATCAATAAGGATAAGAGTTACCCCAAAGATTAACAAAGAGCATATGAATAAATAGGGTAGCTCAGCAGTGTTCAGTCAACATAGTAAAAGGAGAAATGGGCCGCCGGTAATTGTAAGCCTACGAAGAGGACGACCAGCCATTGCAGCATCAATTACTTGACTCGGTTCTCGTAAGTGCTTTTGAAAGAGTTGTTTCTCGGACTCTCCATAATACGTGGCGCATAAGGTTTGAACATTTGTGTCAGGTCGTATGACGGTGTCAAGATATGCATCAGGTTCTGTAAGTTAGCCCGTCATACTCCTACTTCGATTCTTATAGCCAGAGAGCAAGTCCACATACTCATTAAAGGACTCAATTATGATCGTTGTTGATACCCAGTTTTTCCTCAAATTATTTTCAAACTTGCATATGTTCCTTCAAAATCACTCTTTACAGTAATTGGTATTCTTCCATAATTTTTTTCGTATTTTTTATCAAACTATTTTCCTGTTTACTTAATATTCTATATTCCATAATTATTCATAAATGATGTTATTAATAATTTCAAGACATTTTCTTACTCAATGTATTATTCATAATCCTATTCAATTCCATTAGGATTTAATTGTTCCACGAATTAGCCAATATTGGCATTATTTAGCTAATTATAGCAATTTTGCAATAATAGCACAAGTGTACATTTATACTATTTTAAAATCAATAATTGATCATTTTATATTTTTTATATTAGTTAATCACCTTAATTTCATTTATTTAGTCTTAATTTCATTTTTACACAAGTATTAGCTATTTTATTAATTAGTTATCTTATTTAATTAGGTATTTAACGTTTCGCCCATTTTATTTAAATTATAATCAATTTTCAAACCCAACCCCACCTAACCCAAAACCCATAATTTAACCCAACCCAGAACCCATAATTAACCCGGCCCAACCCCATACATGATCTGAACCGTTGATCAAATGATAGCAATGGTCCAGATCAACGTTACCATAATTAAACCGCAACTACCCCCTTGGCCGACCCCTACTTTTGCTACCTCTAGTTCTCTCTCTATCTCTCTATGGTTCTCTCTGGTTCTCTCTAGAACCTTCCCTGGCTTCTCTCTTCCGATGAAGTCCGTTCATCTTCTCCGGCTGGTTCTCTCACCGAAAACCATGGCTCCTCATCATCTCCTGGCTATTTGTCCACCTTGCACCGGTCCAGTGATACCCTAAAGTCCTCAGGCAAAACTGGATCGGTTCACTCACCTCTCAAGGTCCCTCATGCCACTTTCCGGCCTCCCTTGGCCGTCTGAGTAAGAGCTACAACCTTTCCGGCTTAAGCCGACGACGTCTTTGAGGTTTTTCTTACTTCTCTGAGTTCCACAAAACCCTAATGCCTGATGTCTTTTTTATTTCTTTTAGATCTGCTTTATATCTATGATTTTACGAAACTTCTTTACATGTTTTTCTCTGAAAAAAACACTTCTACTTTAACGATATTTCATTTCCAAAAACTAGGGTTTCATAACCCCCTTTTAAAATGATTTTTTGCTTCTGTTTTAATGTCATTTTATGTTTATTTCTATGATTTAATGATGGATTCAAAGTTTCTTTCATTTTTAACTCACTTTACTAAAAACCATACGTTTTTCCTAAACTCTGAATCTATCTACGACTAATATGTTGTTTGAATGAAATAACTCTTATCTCCCGTAAATGTTTTAGCTTCTCTGTGATTTTACCCTGTTATTGCTATTAGGGTTCATGATTCCTGTGTTTCTATTATGTTCAATATTACTGTTTGTCTCTGAACTTGTGTGATTCTTAGTTTACCCAGGGTTTCCAATTTTCTACTGTTCTCTACTATTTTCTTAGGGCTTTCCCTAATTTTGTGCTATTTATTGCTCAATAGACTTGATTACTTGTTGTCTAGACCCTTACATAGTACTCTCTATTGATCCTATTGATTTCCCTCAGAGCTGTGATATCCTTTCTCAAAGCTGTAACTTGTAACATAGATACATGGAATACCGGTGTGATGACCCAAAAGGTCATCCTGAGTAATTCCAGTTAAATTTGTGTTCTGAGGCCTTGAAAGCCTCCGTTAATCTCACCTCGGTATGCGTGCGTAGCCCGGGCAGGCAGCCAGGAAACTTCCATGTAAAAATTTGATAAAAATGGGATTTTTGAATTGAATAATTAAATAAAGTTGACTTTGATCAACATTTTTGGTAAACGGATCCGGACCCGTGATGTGACGATCCCGGAGGGTCCGTAGGAAAATATGGGACTTGGGCGTATGCCCGGAATCGAATTCCGAGGCCCCAAGCCCGAGAAATGAATTTTTAAAGAAAATAGTTTTCTGAAAATATTAAAGGAATGTGAAAGTGAATAATTATGTGAAAACCTTGTTACCGGGCCCGTGTTATGGTTCTGGAGCCCGGAACAGGTTTATTATATGTTGTTTGCCCTATTTGTGAGTTTTGGTGTAAAACGGTTTTGATTTGATTGGTTTCGTGTCCAAGTGAGGAAAATGGAGTTAATGAACTTGTGAGGTTTCTAAAGAATTTGAAGTGTGGTTTGAGAAGTGATTTTATGTTCCCGAGGTCCGAATGAAATTCTGAGACCGGGAATAGTTCCGGTGTGTCGTTTATAACTTTTCTGCAAAATTTGAAGTCATTCTGAGTGGTTTAGGTCGGTTCGGCCCGTTAAAGTGAATTCTAGAATTTCAAAGTTCTTAAGTTTTGAATTCAGAGGTTTTGGGGAGTGATTTTTAGTTTTAGCGTTGTATTTAGTGTTCCGTGAGTTCGAGCAAGCCCGTTTAATGATTTGGGACTTGTTGGTATTTTTGGACAGGGGCTCGGGTGGGCCCAGGTGCCTCGCGGACCCCGTGCGAGGCCAAAAACTAGCAAAAACCACTGCTGGTGCACAGCAGCTGGTGTGACCGCAGGTGCAGTTGCCTAGCCGCAGGTGCGGGACCGCCCCTGCGATCCAAGCCTCGCAGGAGCGAACCCCAGCCCTCTTGCCCAAGTCCGCAGGCGCGAGACTCAGGCCGCAGGCGCGAGACCGCAGGCGCGGTCCAAGCCATCGCAGGCGCGACCCTTTCCGCAGGGGCGACCAGATTTCCGCATGAGCGGGACCGCTGGTGCGGCTCCCAACCCCGCAGGTGCGAGCCCAGGGTCCCAGGCCCTTTTCCGTAATAGCGATCCTTTTCTCGCAGGTGCGAGACCGCACCTGCGGTCCTATTGTCGCAGGTGCGGAAACCCCTGTTGGCAGCCCACTTAAATAATCCAAAAATTTCGGGTTTTCCTCATTCCTTCCATCTTCAAACTCCATTAGAGGGCATCCAAGCTTGGGACATCGCCTTCCACGATTACCCACTATAAGAGGTAAGTAAATCCCATAAAACTTCTAATTTTAACAATAATTCCTAGCTTAATTCACTAATAAACCACCTAAAATCATTGAATTAGGTAGTAAACTTTAGGGTTCTTAGGAATTTCGTGATTTTCCATGTTAGGCCATAAATTCTTGAATAAATTACATAACTTCGATCCTTAGACTCCGGGTAATTGATTCCTTCATGAATTTTCGAAAATCTAAACGTGTGGGCCCGGGGTCGAATTTTAGTATTCTTGGAAGAATAGTAGGAAATGCATAACTTGGCTTAGAAATTGATTTATTGGGTACTTATTGATGTTAATAAATCCATTATGTCTAGATATCCCCGATTCGGAGTTGGATTCGAGAGGAAAGGCTGTGATTGAGGCTTGACTTGCATTTTCTTGGGAGCCGAGGTAAGTGTTTGGCTTAACCTCAGCTTGAGGGATTAGGTATAGAGTCTTATTTGCTATGTGCAACTCATGTCCAACGTATAGGCGTGGTGACGAGTGCCTATGCGTTGCGGTCAAGTACGCCTTTGAGTCAATTGTGATGAGATTTTGCTATGTTCCTAATATTCCCCGTACTATGATTAAATTATGAATTAAAAGTGATACTTGATGTTGTTTCATGACGTGGAGAGTTATTGAGTTATTTGTTCTAGTTGAGGCTTACACTGTTGAGATTGTGNCATTTGTTGATATTGTAATTGATGAATTCTCCTTGCTGGGACAAGGGAATTGTATTGAATATTTCCATGCACTCGAAACATCGTATTGTTGACTTTCACATTATTGTTGCCTTGTATTTTTATTATTCGTCGCACGAGGGGACATGTCGTGTTCACTGAGTGTTATTATATATGCACGAGGGGACATTCTGTGCCGAGTGATTGTGAGGTTATGCACGAGGGGACATTCTGTGCTGAGTGTTATTATATATGCACGAGGGGACATTCTGTGCCGAGTGATTGTGAGGCTATGCACGAGGGGACATTCCGTGTTGAGTGTTATTATATATGCACGAGGGGACATTCCGTGCCGAGTGATTGTGAGGCTATGCACGAGGGGACATTACGTGCCGAGTGTTATTATATATGCACGAGGGGACATTCCATGCCGAGTGACTGTGAGGTTATGCACGAGGGGACATGCCGTGCCTTTCCTGTTTATTATATGTTTGAGAAGCTATATTTCTGCCTTGCCTTTACGTTGCATTTATTACCTTGTACTGCTGTGTTGGCACACTGTTACCCTATCTCCCCAGCATGTTCTCCCCGTATCTGCCGCACTTGCTTTTTCCGTTGCCATTTTTCCTGTTATTATATAAAATTGTACAGGTACACATGTAGTGTTGGTCCTAGCCTCGTCACTACTTTGCCGAGGTTAGGCTCGACACTTACTCAGTAAATGGGGTCGGTTGTACTGATGCTACACCTGCA
>ML296067.1:27312-60681 GCA_005239495.1 Nicotiana undulata | reverse complement strand
AATAACATCAATAATTATTCAATAACTCAATCCCCAAGGCCTAATTATACATTTTCTATCATTATTCCAAAAATACTAAAATTCGACCCGGGGCCCGCTTGGTCCAAACTCGAGGTTCGGACCAAAACCCGATCACCCATAAGCCCACGAGTTAGAATATGTAATTTGTTTCAAGATCCGACCCCAAATTGAGGTTGAATTCCCAAAAATTCCATAAACCTAACTCTACCCAAAAACCCCTAATTCCTACCTTCTTTTCATGATTTTAGGCCTAGGTTCTAGTGATTAGGGAAGGAAAATGGAAGAAATTGGTGTTAGGAACACTTACCCAAATGGATATGGAGGAGAAAATGGCTTGGAGGTCTTCAATGGGGCTTGGAGAAGAAGAATGAAATGAAAATTGTGAAAAATCCGGTATGGTATTCTGTTTTGGGGTATTTTAATAACTGGGCAAAAATACCCTTCGCGTTCGCGGGCCCCTGGCCGCGTTCGCGAAGGGTTGAAAAACCTGACCTACGCGTTCGCGAGTCCTTGGCCGCGTTCGCGTAGGTTTGACCCCACTGGCCTACGCGTTCGCGAGCATAGGGCCGCGTTCGCGAAGAACAAAATACCCAGCCCCCCCAGACTCCAGCCTAACACTACGCGTTCGCACCCCTAGGGACGCGTTCGTGTAGAAGCACTGTCCAGTGCTCCGCGTTCGCGTAGAGTAAAATCCCAGGCCACAATAATTACCCTTCGCGTTCGCAAGCCCTTGGTTGCGTTCGTGCAAATCATCAAAAACACCAGATTTTTACACTTTAACTCACCCTGTTAGCTACCCGAAACTTACCCGAGCCCTCGGGTCTCAAAACCAAAACAACACACGACTCCCAAAATATCATACGGACTTGTTCAAGCTTTTAAATCATCAAAATCTCATCAAAACGAGGAATTAAACTCCAAAATCTATAGAATTTTCTCAAACTTCATAAACTTCTAAATTTCCCATTTTTTATCCGAAACACGTCATTTCAAGTCAGTTTTATACCAAATTTCACAGATAAGACAAATAACATATAATAAACCTGTTCCGGGCTCCGAAACCATAATACAGGCCCGGTAACACGGTTTTCACATAATTATCCATTTTCAAATTCCTTTATTATTTTCAGAAAAAAAAATTCTTTAAAAATTCATTTCTCGGGCTTGGGACCTCGGAATTCGATTCCGGGCATACGCCCAAGTCCCATATTTTCCTACGGACCCTCCAGGACCGATACATCACCGGTTCAGGTCCGTCCACCAAAAATGTTGACCGAAGTCAGCTTTATTCATTTAATTATCATAAAATTCCATTTTCATCAAATTTCAACATAAGGACTTCCTGGCTACACGCCCGGGCTGCGCACGCATATGGAGGTGAGATTAACGGTGGCTTTCGGGGCCTCGGAACACAGATTTAGCTAGAATTACTTAGGATGACCTTTTGGGTCATCACAAATACCACCTACTGTTCCCGCGGGAATTCCGATCGCAGATCCAATTCATGCTAATTCACATGTGGCTATCAATGCAAACTTGCCTACCGACACGGAAAATAGCATCCGTGGTGGAGCCCGATAGGCAACTCGAAACACACAAAATACTGAAGGGGATGGGATCAGTTTACGAGTGATCTTCGAAATGTTGTAGGCACAACATGCAGCAATAGCTCAGTTAAAAAAACCAGAACCGTGCACCAAGCAGGGTTGAGACCGATCCTCCCCGGGAAGTCGCTCGTAGGGATCAACCTATCACGAAAAGATAGAATGAAAATGAATCGGGGGCTAACCCCGGCATTATAAAGAAGCTCGAGGAATTGACAAAACGGATAAAATCAGGGGAGAAGAATATCGAGGCCAACGACAAAATGTGGAAACCTACAATTCCAGGGTACACCAAATACCAGGAGCACCTCCAATATTGAAAGGTCGGGATTCTAGGAAGTTCGTGCAAAATCCTTTTCCTCTGAGCGCGACTCCAAAGCCAATCCCCAAGAAGTTTCGCATGCCCGAGATTCCTAAGTACAATGGAACGACCGACCCGATCGAGCATGTCACCTCTTACACATGTGCCATCAACGGAAATGATCTAGGGGATGATGAAATTGAATCTGTCTTATTAAAGAAATTCGGAGAGACCCTGTCAAAGGGAACCATGATATGGTATCACAATTTACCACCTAATTCTATTTACTCTTTTGCTATGCTTGCAGATTCTTTCGTAAAGGCACACACCGAGGCCATCAAGGTCGAGACCAGGAAGTTAGACCTTTTCAAGGTAAGGAAAAAGGACAATGAAATGCTCAAAGAATTCGTGTCTCGATTCCAAATGGAATGGATGGACCTACCACCGGTCGCTGATGATTGGGCCGTTCAAACGTTTACCTAAGGGCTCAATGTTCGAAACTCGTCCGCTTCAAAGAAGTTGAAACAGAATTTAATAGAGTACCCGACTGTTATTTGGGTCGATGTGTATAATCGGTACAAATAAAAAATCATGGTCGAAGGTGATCAACTTGGGGCTCTTTTCGGTCCCGTTTATCCTATTAGACCCATCGACAGAATCAAGAGAGATATTGACCGGGAACTGAGGTCGAACAGAGATCGGTATCAGCCATATAACAGGGATCGTAAAGGCAACGGGTCCGGGAGAAACTCCATGAGAAACTAAAGGAGGAATGACTGAGGTCAGAGCAGTAGGGGACTTATGACCAAAATTGGCTTCAACAAGCCCACTAGGTCCAAAGACGTACCAAGGCTCTCAGAATACAACTTAATGTTGATGCCGCCGCCATTGTATCAGCTATCGGGTAGATCAAAGATACCAAATGGCCTCGACCTCTACAGACCGATCCAACCCAAAGGGATCCTAACCAAATGTGCAAATATCATGACACTCACAATCACAGAACCGAAGATTATCGACAGCTAAGGGAGTAAGTAGCTCGTCTATTCAACAATGGGCACCTTCGAGAATTCTTGAGCGATCGAGCCAAGAATCACTTCAGGAACAGGGATTCTAGCAAACAAGCAGAACAAGAAGAACCTAAGCACGTCATCAACATGATCATCGACGGGAGTTGATATTCCACAGGGACCGATGTTGAAATGCACCAAAGTATCACTAGGGAAAATGAACTCGAGACTACATACCAGAAGGAACTTTATCTTTCAGCGACGAGGACACAGAAGGGATCGTACAACCCCACAATGATGCCCTTGTAATATCTTTACTCGTGAATAAAATTCGGGTTAAACGTGTGTTAATTGATCCAGGTAGCTCAACCAACATCATTCAATCAAGGGTCGTTGAGCAGATCGGTCTACAAGACCATATTGTATCCGCAGTCCGAGTCCTGAATGGATTCAACATGGCATATGAAACCACTAAAGGGGAAATAACATTACTAGTCAATGCCGCCGGGACCATCCAGGAAGACAAGTTATATGTGATCGAAGGTGACATGAGATACAACGCCCTGTTCGGGAGGTCATGGATCCACAACATGAGGGAAGTACCTTTGACCCTTCACTAGGTGTTAAAATTCCCGATGCCAGGAGCGATTAAGACGATCTACGGAGAACAACCGACCGCAAAGGAGATGTTTGCAGTCGATGAAGTGATTTGATATCAACACTTGCAACATCAAAGGAGACAAGGTCGGAAGCAAAACAAGAGGCCAAATAACAACCATTGATGTTATGCTCGACCCAACTAGACAAGCAGAGGACTGACGAAGACGAAGATTACTAGGTTCCTCGATCCTTTATAGTCCCTGATGATTCCGACGCTACAAAATCAACGGTCGAAGAGTTGGCGCAGGTCATACTGATCGAACATCTTCCCGATCAAAAGGTATACCTGTGTACGGAGCTAACTCCCGAGCTCAGGGAAAAAGCTCATTCAATTTATGATAGCTAACATGGATTGTTTCGCGTGGTCCCATCTTGACATGAAAGAGAATCCCCCCGAAAATAATCACCCACAAGATAAGCCTCGACCCATATATCCATCCGGTGAAATAGAAAATGAGGCTCCAGTCCGAGGTCAACCACGCTTTCATTAAGGACAAGGTATCTAAACTCCTTAAAATAGGTCCATTCGGGAGGTTAAATACTTGGATTGGTTAGAAAACGTAGTGGTAGTCCCTAAAAAGGGAAACAAACTAAGAATGTGTGTAGACTATAAAGAGTTGAACAAAGCCCGCCTGAAGGACTCCTTCCCTCTGCCCAACATCAATTGCATGATCGATTCCACGGCTGGCCACAAGATCCTTGGCTTTCTCGATGCCTATTCCGGGTACAACCAAATACGGATGGACCAGAGTGATCAGGAGAATACCTCCTTCATTACCAAGTACGACACGTACTGTTATAACGTGATTCCATTCGGACTAAAAAATCACCGATGCCACTTATCAATGCTTGGTAAACCGGATGTTCGAGGAACAAATAGGAAAATCGATGGAGGTTTATATTGACAACATGTTGGTTAAGTCTCTGCGAGCAGAGGACCATTTATTCAGCATTTTGAAGAAGTGCAATATGAAGCTGAATCCAAAGAAGTGTGAGTTCAGATTCGGATCAGGTAAGTTCCTTGAGTTCATGGTATCCAATCGAGGAATCGATATTAACCTTGACAAAATCAAAGCCATCGAATATATCACGGTCGTGGACAACGTGAAGGTCGTGCAAATATTAACCAGGCGTATAGCTGCCCTAGGGCGATTCATCTCGAGGTCATCGGATAAGAGTCACCGATTCTTCTCGCTTCTCATAAAGAAGAACAATTTTTCATGGACCTTAGAATGTCAATGAGACTTGGAGGAGCTCAAACGATATTTATCGAGCCCGCCATTACTTCATACAATGAAACTAGATGAACAAATATACTTGTACTTAGCAGTATCAGAAATAGCAGTAAGTGGAGTCCTGGTTCGAGAAGAGCAAGGTACACAATTTCCAATTTATTATGTTAGCAGGACCCTAGGAAAGGCCGAGACTAGATACCCTCTCCTAAAACAATTGGCGCTCTCTTTACTAAGCGCCTCCAGGAAACTAAAACCTTATTTTCAGTGTCACCCCATATGTGTTGTAAAAACTTAGCCATTGCAAAATATTATGCACAGACCCGAGCTTCGGGACGATTGGCCAAGTGGGCCGTTGAAATCAGCGGGTATGATATTGAGTATCGACCCCGAATAGCCATCAAATCTCAAATTTTGGCAGATTTCGTGGTTGACTTTACACCGGACCTAATACCCGAGGTCGAACGAGAGTTGTTGGTGAACTCGGGAACATCCTCGGGAATCTCGACCCTTTTTACAAATAGTGCCTCGAATGCTAAAGGGTCCAGACTCGGCATCGTTTTAAAGCCACCAACATGCAATTTTGTAAGATATAATCTATTAGAACTGTAAAATTGACTAACAACGAGGCCGAATATGAGGCCATGATTGCAAGTCTCGAACTAGCCAAAGCTTGGATGCTGAGGTGATCGAATCCAAGTGCGATTTTCTCCTCGTGGTAATCCAAGTTAATGGAAAATTCGAGGTCAGAGAAGAACAAATGCAAAGATACCTGGATAAGTTACAGGTAGCATTACACCGGTTCAAGGATTGGACCTTACAACACGTCTCCCGGGATCAAAACAGTGAGGTCGATGTCCTTGCTAACTTAGGATAATCGATCGAAGACAACGAACTTAATTCAGAAAAAGTGGTGCAACTCATAAGATCAGTGGTAGAAAAAGGTCATGCAAAAATAAACTCTACAAGCCTGACTTAAGATTGGAGAAACAAATACGTAGAATATCTGAAGACCGAAAAATTGCCCTCGGATTCAAAAGAATCGAGGGCCCTCTGTACAAAGGCAGCCCGATTTTGTTTATCTGAGGATGGAACCTTATTCAGGAGAATGTTTGATGGTCCACTGTAAATATGTCTAGGACCAGGAGATACCGATTACGTTTTGAGGGAAATTCACGAGGGCACTTGTGGAAATTAGGGGTGTTCATGGTTCGGTTTGGATCGATTTTTCCCTAAAAAGAAACCAAACCAAGTAAGTCGATTCTTAAAATGTTGGAACCAAACCAAATCAATTAAGTCGGTTTTTTAGAGATTCAGTTTTTGTCGGGTTTTATCGGTTTTTCGGTTTTTTCTATTATTTATCAGTTTTTCTTAAATATGAGACATACACTACCAAACACATATTCTACGGCGACTACATTTTCTAAGTAACACTAACAAACCAATTATTTTTTGAGAAATCTATCATTTACCATGATATATTGATGATAAATGAATCAAATAGTATGAATAATTTAAGTCAATTAAAAATCGATTATTTTTAACATGAAATAATTCTTGTACTTAGTAAAAGCAAACTACCAATCAAACTAGAATGTAAAGGCAAAAAATTAGATTATTGTTATAGCAAAGAACTAGACTTATAATACAAATGACTAATATGTACCATAAGATTTTAGAAACTTTATATAGAAATATACATATATATAGGTGTAATAATAAATTTAAATATCTACTTCTATAGTTGGGTTGGTTTGGTTTTTTCGGTTATTTTTTTATTAAAACCAAAACCAAACCAATTTTGATCGGTTTTTGAAATTTAAAACCAAAATCAAACCAAACCTAAAAAGTATCGGTTTTTTGGTTGGTTTGGTTTGGTTTTTAGTTTGGTTTGGTTTTTCGGGTTTTTACGAACACCCATAGTGGAATCAGAGCAGGTTATTACTAGATCGACATGGAAAACGATGTTCGTGCGAAAATGTGATGGATTCCATCAACATGCTCCGATGATACACCAACCCGGAGAGCTGCTACACTCGGTTTTATCACCATGGTCGTTCATGAAGTGAGGAATAGACATCGTCGGCCCCTTTCCATGGGAACCCGATAAGGCCTAATTTATTTTGTTTATGATTGACTATTTCTCTAAGTGGGTGGAAGCCCAGGCATACGAAAAAGCAGCGGATCGAGAGATATTACAATAGGAGGGACAACATTCGGTACTTCAACGTCGGGGACTTAGTGCTAAGAAAGGTCACGATTAATACGCGAAACCTGAATGAGGGGAAGTTGGGGATAAACTGGTAAGGGTCGTATCATATCATCGAAAACACCGGAAAAGGATCCTACAAGCTCAAGACGATGAACATTGAACAACTACCGAACAATTGGAATGTAACTCACGTAAAACGATATTACTGCAAATGTACGACCTCATTCATATTCTTTCATTTATATTTTAGACTAACTCTTACAAGTGATCGACGAGGAAAAGTACGAGATTTTAGGCCTTAAAGCACGCGTTGCACGCTTTTTCCCTTGAACCGATTTTGTCCCAAATGGGTTTTTCGGCAAGGTTTTTAACGAGGCAACAAGTAAATGGTGCTAACTTAGAATCGAAGGCCAGAAACAAATCGGTAACGGTGATCAATATAGTATTTGAGGCCTCACTTCGTTCAACCTCGAACATGGGGGGCATTACCCTCGGATATCAACTTTAGCATGGAAAGAGATTTCAAGATTGAAGAGTCTCGATTGATAGGATTCAATGTAAGGGACAAATGGTCAAATGAACCGTGCCCATGTAGACTACTCGAACCCTAATGAAAAGCATGTACACATACATCCTTATTATGCACAAGAATAAAGAGAAGCCTCTTCCTTGCAATCATCTTATATTTTAATATATCTTAAAAAATTTCCTTTACATTCCTTAAATAATTTTCTACTTCCGATCCCCTAAAGGTAACGAGCCCAAGGTCGTATAACCGGAGTTTGAATGATCACTCTCTCACTCGGGGACTACCATCCGAAAACAAACTCGGACGGCCCAAACTGCTAGACCTCGGGGGCATAAGACCTATTAGGAAACCCCCAAATTTTAAAGGCCACAGAAACCCCCGCTCGGGGACTGTTATCTTTGGCAAGCCCAGATAACTCGGGAAGGCAAGTCCACTAGGCGACTCCCGAACTAAAAGGTTATGGCCATATTGACACGACTCAAAGACGTCTGAGATCCATAACAAAACCTAGGCCCTCGAAAAAGAAATTTTTTCTTTATAGCCGGTTCTAAAGGCTACCCTCAGCAAACTATAATCTGATTTACTTACTTTGGGAAAAAGTTTCCGGTAAAACCGAACCCCCAAGACGCTTTAAAATAGAACAATGTAAAGGTGAGGTTTGTTTTGTTTGATCCTTCGAACATAACCTAAGTTACTTCATATTAAGGCATTGTGATCATTGTGAACACAAATGATAAAACAAAGGAAAATATGAAAGCTGAAAGGGAAGGGGAAAGAAAGACTTATATATATTTACCCAAAATTCTTTTTACAAGGGCCAAATGGCCTCGATATTGAAATTTACAATGGCCAAAACGTCAAACAAAAACATCTAAAAAGATCCTAAGTGGCCTAATCTTCACCGGGAGCCACGTCGTCGCCTTCGGGGCCTTCACCGCCTTCAGGCTCATTCGAGTCTTTAGATCCCTCGGAATCGTGCTTCTTGGGATAAGCCGGCTTCCTAGCTTTGGCCTCGAATATCTTGGCTCTCTCGATCTCAGCTAGCAGGTCAAAGTGTTGAGCTTGAAATCCTTCGAGGGCCTCCCTTCGAGATTGCAACTTCATGTTCTCCACCAAGTTTTTTGCCTGGACCAGAGCCGTCTCAGCATCGGCCTTATGCCGATCCACCTACTCATCAGCCTCGGCCTTAACCGCAACAACTTTCGACTTGGCTACCTAAAGTTCCTTAGCCAGATTTTCTTGGCCAGACCACCGAGCTCAGTTGACACTGGAGCCTTTTGATCTTATTGGCCTGCACCAAGGCCTTTTCTTTGGCAGCCTAGAGCTGGAACTCAATCGAAGCAATTGTTCTCGGGCGGTCACCTTTTCCGATGCCAGGCATTCCATATTTTTATTCCATTCGTTGGCCTCAGCCTTCACATTGTCCACCTCCATTTGAAGCTCCTCGATCTGGTCAAGTATTTTTTGAACATGTGGGTTTGGGTCGTTAGCCATTGTGTCTGAATCATCATCACTAAGTTTGAATACTCGTCTTACCTGCTCAACAAAATCGGCATGCTCTTTTGAAGCTCTTCTAACTCATCTCGGAGATTCTCACTAAGGAGCTTGTAAATATCCATCTTCTCGGTGAGCTCCCGAGCCTCGACCTCGTGTTGGTTTAGTACCTCCCGGTATCGGAAGAAAGTTTCATGATGGAGAACTGAGTCCTACAAACACAGAGAAGAATGTTATGATTATTCACAATTTAATCTAAGTACGTAATAGGAAAGCTTTCGAAGTTACCCAATGCAATGCCTGTTAAGACTCGTTGAAAAGGCAGGGGGAATCCACTTCGTCCATTTTGCCCCGATCCTCTTCGGTCACCAGGCATTGGAGATAACTGGCAATCCCCACGGGGGAGGAGAGAACCCGGGCATCCTCCAGTATGGATATGATGATTGACCGCTTTCGGTCAAGATTACTCTAGGCTGGGAACCGATCAACCAACTCTGACTCAACGAAGATCCGCTAGTTCCTGAAGGCGGCATCTTCTTTGGTACTGGTAAGTCACCTAACCTGGTGACGTCTTCCGAGGTGGTGGAATCCATACCGTCGAAGGAGTCAACCGCCCCTTGAGGACCCTTATTTGGGCGTCCTTTCAGCGTGTGGGCCTCATTTATCATAGAGTTAGTAAACGAAGGCGACCCAGAGAGATCTATCACCCCAAGAATGTCCTTCGGTACATTGTCTTCTTCCAGAGGAGCGCCAGCCACGGTCTCTCTATCGACCTCCTCAGCTGGAGGAAAAACAATCTCGACCCTCCCTAGTTCGGAAGCCTCTTCCTCTTCCTCTTCTTCTTCCTCTTCCTCTTCTTCTTCTTCCTCGTCCTCCTCTTCCTCCTCCTCCTCCTCCTCCTCCTCCTCCTCCTTTGCGTACCAGCCACCCCCTCAGTTTCTTCTTTTCGAGGCCCGAGGAACTCAGAGCTTTTATTCTATTCTTCTCTTTACCTCAGTTTCTTCTTTTCGAGGCCCGAGGAACTCAGAGCTTTTATTCTATTCTTCTCTTTATCCTGCTACATAGCAGGTGATTGGGGAAGGATGATTTCATCTCCGGATGGAACCTCATTGCAACATCCTTCCTAAGACCTACAAAGAAAAATAGATGAGTAAACTCAGAAAGAAACCCAAGTGATGTCAGTGCTAGGAAAAACTCTTACCGTGAGAGCGGGCCTCCTATTGACCCTATTAAAGTTCACACCACGCGCACTCAGAATAGGGCTTCTGTGATACAATGCCCTCGACCGACTCCTTGAGTCAGGGAACTGCATCCGGCATCCGAGCAACATCTTAACCACGAAACATCGATTAGATGAGAGAAAAGGGAAAAACAATAAACGAAGTCTTAAAGGTGAGGTTATACTTACGTTTCATGTTCCATTTCTCGGGAAATGACATTTCCTCGACCGAGACTAGATCGGAGGTCTTCACTAGAACAAACCGGCCCAAGTAGCCTTGGTCGCGGTCCTTGTCTATGCTCAAGAATGGGGATTTAGTGGCCCAATGGGCAAGCTTTATCATTCCCCCTCGATAGAGTCGGGGACTGTACAGACGCATGATGTGGTCTATGGTGAAGGGTCACTTGTCGATTTTGCTTACAAATAAGCGCATGAGAATCACTATCTTCCAGAAGAAGCGATGGATATGACTGAGGGTCACCTCGTACCTCTTACAGAAGGCGATAATGACCGCGTCTAGAGGGCCCAACGTGAAGGGATAAGTGTAAACGCTTAGAAAACCCTCCACTTGGGTAGTGATTGTCTCCTCGAGCGTAGGCACCACCACGTGCTTACCAGCTCAATTACAATCTTCCTTGACTTTAGAAAGGAGATTGTCCGTGATGGAGCATATATATCTCGAGACTGGCTCGCATCGACCTCATGCGAGAGAGGTCTTTTCAACTTTGAAGTTAGCACCGGTAGGAACGAACATAGTTAAGGGGGGCTCCGATGTCTTTTCCTCGACAATAGTAGACGAAACATTTTCTTCTTCAGATGATCTCAAAGAAGAAAGAGTTTCCTTTTGAGGAACATATTTTGAAGTCTTTGCCATTGCTTCTGAATAAGGATGCACAGATGGTACTGATGAAAGAGAGGGCGTAATTGGCGAATAGTTGATGAAAGTTTTCAGAAAACTAGAAGGGAAGAATTTTAAACTTAAGTCAGAAAACCAGAGGATGAAGGTGGTGAAAATTTCTTAAAAGCATAAGAGCAAAAGTTTGAATGTAAAAGTTCTAATGGATGGAAGGATGAAGTATTTATAATTTGCAAACGACGGTTCAAAACCTGTAGTGGCCGACCAACAACTGACACACATTTAATGCCTTGGAGATTGGACCGACATGACGTTTCATTTACCTTTTGTCGCTTACGTGATGATTTATCGAAGAAAGGTTCAGAAAATCATATCGTTTCTCGTCGTTTTCTCTCCGAAAAACGAGGGGACTATCTGTATCCGGTCAAAATCGGGCCCATCTATTACATGACAAATCGGGACTGAAACATGACTCGTAGAAGCTCGACCCCGGATAATATCAAACCAAGGAAAAAAGTTAAATCATCGAGCTTGTGACTCCGATACCGAACAAGATCGAGGAAACTTTATCGGTCCATATAACGGAAGGCCAAAATATCCGCAATCGGTTGGATATCACGGCGAAAATCTCGGCACGTATCAAGGAGAGGCCGATTAATTAGCAAATTATGAGATTTTTTTACCTTTTATAGAATTGTATCAAGAGTAAGACTCTCATACTATATGGGGGGAGGGGGGTTATGATCATTTGTAACGGACATTGAAAATCACATTCGAAAGCAATACATTGTTATTTCTAGTTCTTATTATCTTGTCATCTTATTCCGACATCGATTGAGGCATTTCTTGACTCGAGGACGACTAACCTTCAAGGCTAAGACTGTTCAATTTGTGTGGTTTGCATTTATTTTCTTGTCATTAATTTCAATATTAATTTGTTTTTCTAATATATATCGAGTTATATCACGTATTTTTAAAATCACATATAAATTTAATTATTATCTGATTTTAGGGTAAATAATGTGTCTAGTAAAATACTCCCTCGGTCCAAAATAAGTGATTTTCTGGCCTTTTTCTTGTGGTCCAAAATAAGTGACTTTTCCGGATTTCAAGAATGAATTAATTAGTTTTTTCCTACATTTCCCTTGGAGTAAATAGTGGAGTATGTGTTAGGAGTATTTATGTGGGATAGTAAAAGTTAATATGGTCAATTTCATTTCTAATTAATGCTAAAAGGTGGATTTCTTAATCTACGTGAAAAAAGACAAAAATTACTTATTTTAGACTGGAGCGCGTACGAACTAGCATTAATAGTGATGGATCTGGGCGGACTGAAGCCCACTCTGTCCCTGATGTCAGTTAATAGCCATAGGAAAATGATGAGGCAAATATGTTCGTAACGTATATAGGTAGGCTCGCAGAGAATATCTATGGGAAAATGATGACACATGATGCATTTTCTCCCTTTCTTTTCTTCCCTTTGTTTCTCTATGTTGACCAACATCTTTTGTTGTGGAGGGGTTCATCTTATTTACATATCTGCTTGAGGTTGGAGTCCGGAACCTAATTGTTGTCTTTTTGGACAAAAGTTATTTTAATGTGTGTAAAGAAAAAGTAACATTTTTATATGTAACGCGGAAATTGTCCGTGCTATACTTAACGGTGATTTCAGCCGTTAAGGTATAACGCAGTAAATTAACGCGCTATACATGTTTAGCGCATAGATTTCCGGCGCTATTCACTGACGATTTGGCTGCCAGGTATAGCGCATATAAATCAAGCGCTATACATATATAGTGCATAGAATTAGCGCGCTATACTTGTTTCTGGGCCCACCAATAAGTTAACTGACATAACAATAATTCAAATGTGTATAGCGCACATTAAAGGAGCGCTATACATAAAAAATTTCAGCCCCTCCGGGCTAGCCATTTCCTATATAAAAGGGTTAGGATTTTACGAAAATCCATTAAAAAAATCTTCTAACTCCCGTTCAAACTTTTCTTCTTGTTAAATTCTAAAGCATTTTTTCATAATGTCTGAAGAGCGTAGAATAAGAGTTTCATTATATTAGGGGGGTGAGGTTGTGGTGGAGAATAACTATGTGAGGTACAGTTTATCTCCACAGTGTCATGTTAAATTTTCACTTACAATGAAGTACGATAAATTGGTATCGTTGTTATGCAAAAAAAATGAGTGTGAGGAAACGTTCGGTGAATCTTAAAGCAACTGGAAGATATCCGTATTTCGTCACTCCATAAAGGGTTGCTTATTACTCGGAGTTTAACATCGACGATGATGAAACTTTGAGGGATTTTCTGAGGACTCCGGATGAATACCAGGAATTTCTTGTAATCAAAATTTTGGATATGTACGTCAAGGTCAAAGACGTTCCCAACAATGAGGTTCCAGATGAAAGAGTTTGCCTTGATTTAAACTTATCACCGTCGGCGAATGAGCAACGAGGGAATAATTTCTCTCCTGCTTTACATAATTCACAAGACGAGTGATAAACTTCAATTTTCCTTTGTGTTACGATGTACATTTTTGTTGTATTGAATTTGTATTAACGCTCATATATTTCACAGGGGGTATCAGCCGGATATGAATTTTACAAGTTATGAACCCAAGCATAGTTTTGGTGTGTTGGATCATGGTGGTCTATCTGGGAGTCATCACCAATATGAAAATGTCGATCATGGAATTTCATCACATTACGACTTGTAAGTGAAGTGATATAACTATATAGAAAGTATTTATTAATTTCAGTAGCTTATTATTTTGTTGGTTGTGCAGTGAAAACGAGCAAGTTGAACCACCTGTACTCACTCAATTGCCTGAAGAATGATTACGACAACAATGCTGGTAAATCCAGATACGAGATACCTTTTCCTCGTGAGGATGGTGATGAGGAGGATGATAAGGAAGGACTTGATTTGACGAAAGAGTATGCTCCACCCCTCCTAGACGAAGAGAGTACGAGTCCCAAGTGTTGTTTCAGTCAAGGGAGATTCCTTACCTTGATAACCTGCCAAGCATGCCGGATGTAGAAGCTCTCACAAGGGATTTTGATGAAATTCAGACAGCAATGTGGAATGAGTCTAGACCAACGGTGCTGGCAAAGGGCATGTTTTTTCCTGATAAAGAGCGCGTAAGCAGCGCTTGTAAAATGCACAACGTAAAAGAGTGTCGTGAGATGATGGTATGGGAGTCAAGTCCGATGATATACAAGGTTGTTTGCCGCATGTAGTTTTGGCCATGTCATTGGATATTGCATGCGAGCAAGAAGAAGACAGGTCTGTGGAAAGCGGGTAAATACATACCCACCAACACATGCGAAATGGACACATTCAACGGGAATCACTTCAACTTGGATATTGACTTGACTTCTCTTGTCCTTACTCCACACCTAGAAGAGTCCATAAGATATAAAATCAAAGAGTGCATGACATCAGTCCACCAGGAATATGGCCATACCATTACAAAAAGAAAGGCATATCTCGGGCGCAAACGAGCATTTGAAATTGTCTATGGTAACTGGGATAAGTCATTTGCAGCTCTACCCAGGTATATGGTCGCACTGTAGCACTTTAACCCCGGGACGATTGTTGAATGGAAGCTTGAGCGGAGTCCGGAAAAACCAGAATATATATTCAATTACGTGTTCTAGGCGTTTAAACCAGCAATTGATGGTTTTTCGCATTGTCGGCCCATAATATCCATAGACGACACTCATGTCTATGGAAAGTACGATATCTAGTTGTTGATAGTCGTGGAAGTAGATGCTAATGGACAAATATTTCCTCTAGATTTTTCTATTTGTGCCAATGAAAGCCAAGAGACGTGGACGTTGTTTTTGAACCACTTGAAAGAGCACGTTGTCAAACAGCGTTCCGGTATTTGTCTAATATCTGATCAGCACGGTGGTAGCTTAAGTTTTGTGGAGAACTTGCCTGCATGACAAGAACCTTATGCCTACCACCGTTACTGTGTGAGGCACTTTAAGACTAATTTCCAGAAGGCATATCCCAACAAGGATCTGCATGATTTGATGTGGATGGCAGCAACAGACCACCAACATCATATATTCCAGAGGCACATGGAATCTATCAGGCAAGAAGACGAGGCAGCCTATCGTTGGTTACTGCGACATCACCCTGAAAAGTGGACTTTGCATGCGGATGGTGGCAGACGATGGGGAATTCTTACTACAAACGTGTCAGAGTCTTTCAACGGGTTATTGAAGTCGGCAAGAGGATTGCCTGTCACATCCATGGTGCGGATGCCGTTCAAGCATATGGTGGAGAGGTTTGTTGAAAGGTCTGCAATTGCAACGTCATTGATGGAAAGGGGTGTTAAATTTATGCCAGTGCCGATGAAGAGATTTGAGAAATACAGACAGCGAACACATTGGCATTTATTTTTGCAGTATGATAACGAAAGAAATGTTTTTGAAGTTCGCACCGCTATCCATCAAAATCGGGGGAATAATGTACATATTGTAAATGAATCTACAAGGTTATGCTCTTGTGGGAAATGGTCCATCTACCACATGCCATCAAGTGATTTCAAAAAGTTGGTTTAGGTATAACCAACTATGTTGATCAACAATATAGTGTTGCCAAGTACCTAAATACCTATAGTGGGCAGTTGCAACCAGTGGGTGCTGAGCATTATTGGCCGCCGAAACTATTTAAAATGGTGTGTAACAAGTCCTATTTGCGTCGAATACAGGCAGAGAAGAGAACGCGTATACATAATCAAATGTATGTTAGTGATACCGTTTATGCGCGCAAATGTGGTATATGCTCGCAAACAGGATACGACAGTCGAAAATGTCCTTCGGCTGGTTTGGGTGGAAATGGTAATCAAGCTCGTGGTGAGTGTTCTTCTAGTATACCCAACTATCAATGAGTTTATGTTGTAATAATTAGTTGTTTTGTTTATGTTGCAAGATTCATAAAATAAAATTATGTTTGTTAATTATGTGTATATATGGCGCGGTTAAATACTACGTTATGTGTGTTGTCTTGTCGAACTGAAAAAGCTGCCCAACTGACATAAAGCTATTTCGTACCCGTCAGAATCTTTAACACACAAAGCATATCGCGGTTAAATACTACGTTATGTGTATATATAGTGCGGTTAAATACTACGTTATGTGTGGTGCCTTGCCTATAAATAACGGTCTCATTCTAGCAGTGTGATGGTGGCCTCACCAATGCGCAGGTGGAAAATGTGCGTCTCCGGTCGCCATCGCTCAATCAACGCCGTGATCAAAGCCTAGTCGAGCTGCATCCGCCCGATCTGAAAAATCCTATAGAATCCCCTATCCTGCAGGCAGCGACTACACGGGGATGGAGATCTCTGTCCCTAAAAAAATCCCACAGGTCGTCCACTCTCTTAGGGCGGAGAGTCTGGGACAGTAACTCTCCCTCCCATACATGGGCGGACCTATGTTCGCCCTGTAGCACTAATAGCTCAGCGGAGTAAGGGCCGGGATGTATAGGCGGCACGTCCATGTCGTCAACTGTAAATTAAACAATATTAATAGTATGTTTAATCTGTAAATTAAATAGTTAATTTTTTGAGTTATACAAATTTTAGAGTTATACAATATTTAATTGGACAGGGTATATATATCTATTGGGTTCCAGGCTCGATATTTGAGGTCCAGTAGCACCAAGCTATCCTAATTTCAATATTTTTATAATTTCGTGTATTTGTTTTATAAATTAATTAATTTAATTGTACAGAGTATATACCTATGGGTTCCAGGCTCGATATTTGAGGCCCAGTAGCACCAAACTATCATGAATAATTATGTGTGTCAATTTTAATATTTTTATAATTTAGTGTGTTTGTTTTATAAGTTAAATTATTAATTTTTTATAATCTAATTGTACAGAGTATATACCTATGGGTTCGAGGCTCGATATTTGAGGCCCAGTAGCACCAAACTATCATGAATAATTATGTGTGTCAATTTTAATATTTTTATAATTTAGTGTGTTTGTTTTATAAATTAAATTATTAATTTTTTATAATCTAATTGTACAGATTATATACCTATGGGTTCCAGGATCGATATTTGAGGCCAGTAGCACCAAACTATCATGAATAATTATGTGTGTCAAATTCATATTTTTATAATTTTGTGTGTTTGTTTTGTAATTTAAATTCTTAATTTCATCTACCAGTATAAGAGATACTTAAACTATAGGGATTCTACGCTAAAATACGTTACACGTTACTACGCTAATAAATAATCTAAACTAAATATAAACAACAAATAATCTCAATTTTACATTTTTTTTAGAACACTAATATCTAAGTCTGGATAAATATAATATACTGGTTTCGCAAATAAAACACAAAACGACATGAAAACAAACTCAAATCAACTAATATGCATTATTATACAAATTTCGACATAAAATAAATCGAAATACCTCGATTTTTGATTTTCGGAAAGTAAATTGGTTGAAAATTTGAGTCCGAAAGAGCGAAACCACAATAATACGATGCTCTGCTACGATGTGGGACCTACGTTCTTCGCGTTTTGTGTGACAGGTGAGGCCCACAAATTTTTTTAAAGACGAAAAGGGGGGGGGGACCAGAACCAGTGGGGAGAAATTAAAAAAATGGGGAAGAGAGTTCTGGTCGTGGGGAAGAAGAAGGAGATTAAAATAAGGGGATATAGCGCGCTAATTCTATGCGCTATATATGTATAGCGCTTGATTTATATGCGCTATACCTGGCAGTCAAATCGTCAGTGTATAGCGCTGGAAATCTACGCGCTAAACATGTATATCGCGGACAATTTCCGCGTTATATATAGAAATATTACTTTTCTTTTACACACATTAAAGTAACTTTTGTCCAAAAAAACAACAATTAGGGTTGGTCCTGTTATTTTATGCGATATATATACTTCTTTTTAAATTTTAAAAATCATTTAATTTACTCATAATCTGGTACTTTGTATATCTATATTGAATCACAAATGGGACATACGGGATCTATATTGATTACTATGTGAGCTAGGTATTTTCTACAAGGGAGTTTGTCATTAAGGCATTGCCATAAGAAATATTTTATCTTGTTTGGACAAGATAGGGACCAAACCCAGTCATACTCCAATTAATTACTCAAATGAGGTTCTATTAGGCTATAACAAATTTTAGTAGTGAAAATATCTTTAGGTGATAGAGACCATATAGGAACATCTTTTGTTGGTCCTTTGAATCGAATTTTAACCTTAAGAATATTTTTTCTCATATCAGTAGGAATAGCCATCGATAGTTTAGTAAGATCCCATATGAACCACGTTCCTCATTTTGATTTCACCCGACTTTGACAAACTCGACTGTATCCATATCTTTAAAAAAGAAGACAAAAAAAGGTGGTACTTTACGTTTTGAGATAATGAAAGGACCCAATGACTTAGTATCAAATTTAATGATTAGTAGTTGAACCATGCAAAAATAATATATCTAAATATCAACAAACGAACTAGAGATGAAGATAATTATTTTAAGAGACGGACTCTATAAATAGTATAGATGAATAAATTAACTCTATCATAGTCATAGTATTTAAATCCGTTTTGACCATGAAACACCTATATTAAAGTGGAGACAGGTACCGTTAGATGTCATTTTCGGCTTAAAGCCATAAGTAAACAAATAAATCTGGACTGCTCACGCCCGAATCAGCTTATAATATTTGGAGCATCCACAATAGATAATGCTATTATACAGAGCAATCACTACTTTTTTAACTTTTGTGGACCAATTAAATGTATTTTTTAAGTAATAAGCAACGCTAAGCGTATCTTAGACATGTACTTAGCAGATTATTTTATGGAGCATTACATAACACTTCCACTGTACAACATAAATTATCACATTCCTTTTGGTGATAGATGCACTTTTGTTCTAATTATTAAAGTATGTATACATTAAATAATACATGTTAGTTGTAAATCCCAAATTATCCAAATAAGAAGTCATATATTATGTCTTCATCGGGTTTATCTTATTAACCAATAATGTTATAGATATTACCGTACAAATGCTAATAAGGGTGGGCCCCACCAAACAAATCAACGGCTCTTCATCCAAACAAGCATTCGCTCTGTCACTAAGCAGTATGCTTACATAATCAACTGAGGTAAACTTAGAAAAATTACTAAACTTTATCCGACCTGATTCCAAAACCACCATGAAAATTTGAGTCGGTTTTCAATCTGTATATAGCAAGTTTCCATATTCTTTTTACATTTGTAAGTGTTTTACCTTTATTTGGGCGAAAATGTAAAAGATCCAAGTTGTGGAGAAAAGAGTAGTTGATGATAAGCTGCTTGATTGAAACAGGTGGGGAATTGTGTTTATATGACAGTGAAAGACCTGTGTCCGATGCAATAGTGTCAAAAAACAATTTCGTCTTTTTCCTTCCCAATTTTATTCGAAGATTAAAGGCGAGAGAGGAAAGAGAGAGAAGCACCTTATCTCTCTTGCAGAAAGGACATTAACAATAAAGGCAAATACCAAGAAACAAAAAAAAATAATAAAAAAATAAAAAGGAAAGAACAGAAAGAGGAAAGTACTCACACTTGCGCCCAAAATCGCCCACCTTCTCGCTCTCTGCTCCTCTCAATCAATCCTCTGTGTCTCTCCATTTTCAACCCCAACATATCAGAAAAATTGCTACAGAGTGAAGTACAATATTAAAGAGTACCAAAAAGGTTGCCTTTTAATTTTATTTTTGAGCTAACCCTGTCTTCTATAGATGGAGGTTAAAGAAGCTTTTTGAATCATTGGGATTTGGTAGATTTATGAGCGGTTTTAATACACTCGAGTGTTATGGTGAGTTTTGGACTGGTTGTTGCCGACTGTGTAGTCGATTTATAAATTTGATCAATTTTCTTTTTCGGGAAAATTTAAGCTGAGCTGCATAAGATGAATCATTCAGTTCCTGATTTTGATATGGATGTTGACTACACTATTCCTACTTCTTCTGGTCTTACCAGACCAAAGAAGTCTGCAATGTAAGCTTTACGCACTTTTTAATGTTTTTTGATTTAAATGAAGGTTTTCTGATTTGTGATTGAAGTGAAGAGTGTTTGCCTTTCTTAATGGTTTCACAGGGCGGAAGAGGATATCATGGAACTATTGTGGCATAATGGACAAGTGTTTATGCAGAGCCAAAATCAAAGATCTCTGAAGAAATCTCACATTAGCAACGGCGGTGGCGGAGGTGGTAGCGGTGATGCGCTTATTCCCTCCGAACAAGCTGTCAGTAGAGAGATCCGACATGTAGAGGGAACTACTACACCACAGCAGCTGTTTATGCAGGAGGACGAGATGGCCTCATGGCTTCACTACCCACTCGATGACTCCTCCTCCTTCGAACGTGATCTTTACGCCGATCTCCTCTATTCCACACCGAGCGCAACTGTTACAACCGCTGCGCCGCCGCGAGAAATCCGTACGCCCACGATGGAGATCCGTCCACCTCCGTCGCAGCCATCCCCTGCAGCGCCGATTGTAACGGCTCCTCGACCGCCTATACCTCCTCCTGCTAGACGTCCCGGCACTGAAAGCTCACATCGGTTCCAGAACTTCGGACACTTCTCGCGATTGCCTAGTCGAACAAGGTCAGAACTTGGTCCATCAAATTCGAGCAAGTCACCTAGAGAATCAACGGGCGTGGACTCAAACGAAACTCCAATTTCAGGGCCTGAATCTAGGGTTTCGCACGTAGCGGATAATGTAGTACCGGTTCCCGGCGGAAATGTAGCATGTAGAGCTGTAAATGTCAACGGAACTGCGACTGCGTCAACGGCAATTAGGGAACCGGCGACGACATGTGAGCTTTCGGTGACGTCATCTCCCGGCTCAGGAAACAGTATAAACGCCAGCGCTGAACCACCGCCACCGGCGTCGCAAACGGCGGCGTTGGCGACATCGACGGCTGCGGCATCGAATGATCGGAAACGTAAAGGAAGAGAAACGGACGACGGGGATGGTCAGAATGAGGTGAGCAGTTAATTTGTTGTTTTCTTCCTTTGTAATTCCCAATTACTCGCACCTGCACCTGTCTATCGTGCGCTGTCGTTTTTCGTGGCTCACAAGAATATCTAACTTACGGTGCGTTTTAGCCTTAGGAGGGATTTTCTTATTGGCCACGTCATTTGCTTATGCTTGACCTTCTCCGAGCCTATGATTTGTGGCTGTGGTTCATTTGGGTGTCATCGTCCATGACACGTGTCTAATCACTAAACCAAAAAAATGGTTTTATACCATCTAGGTTGGTGTTCGGGTAATATTTCGTTGAAGTGAGAAGGGGTACTAGTACTTGTTCTTCGGTACTTCTAAAATGCTACTGTCAAATTTATTTGAATATGTTTGACTGTTTACGGAATTTAAAAAAAAATATAGAATTTTGAAATTATTGGTCCTAAACAAGTTAAAAAGGAGTTCAGAATATTTGTATAATTATAAAAGTTTTTTTATTAAGGATAGAATTGTAAGTATAAGTTAAATTGTTTCTAAATTTAAAAAGAATCATTCTTTTTGGAATTGATCAAAAAAAGAAATAAATTCACATAAACTGGAATGGGAGGACTGTACTAGTTCCTCGTACCAACTTAGCGGGTGCGATTTAACTGGGCATCCAATTAAAAAAGAAAATACAGTAATTTCGTTTAATAAAGAATTGTGATCTAAATCAAGTTTGAACTATTTATATTGTTATAAATTAATTAATTATTTTAAATATGTAAAATGATATTTATTCATTTTAAACATAGCAAAAAAAAAAAGCATAATGGAGGCCCGGGGGTGGGGGTGGGGGGGTTGGGTAATTATTTACGGCTAAATAGGTGACAGTAGTGAAGAACTCTCCAAGATTGTTCAATAAGAATTTTTTTTCTTTTCATTTTAAGCTTGAAGTCACGGGACTGTTTGGACTGTTGTTCCACTTTGTCCCATAGTCTGTGTTAACCATAATAAAGGGCGGCTTCAGAAGGGGGCTGTACCTGTATGTGAATGTTGCCTTGAAATCAGCCCAACCCTATGGTGTGCTGACCGTTTGGCGACCCAACAGTTGCAATAATTAAAATCCCAGTTTCATGAGTACCAAGATAGTATCGTGACCAGTTTTCTTTTTTATTTTGATTATGTAATCAAGAAAGAATGTAATTTATTTTCACAAAATAACCTCTATGTATATATTCTTAAAAATATTTTTTACTTCTCACATTAAATGTTTAATTAAGGGTAGTTTAGTCATGGTAGATATTTTTGCATGAAATTTAGTATTTTCTTGATGAGCGTGCTAAAAGCAAATTGTTCAATTATTGTGAACAGGAGGGAGTAGTACGTTACCTCTTGTTTTCCACTCCTTCACCTTGGGGTCAGATGGCTAATTGTAAGATAAGGTTTAATTTAATACAACAGCGCTGCAAATAGTTGAGTAGTACTCCCTCCGATTTACAATAAGTGATCGGTTTACTTTTTCATTTTGGTTCAAAATAAGTGTCCATTTATATAATCAAGAAAGAATTCAATTTGTTTTTACAAATTAACCTTTATGTACATATCCCTAAAAAAATTTCTTACTCCTCACATTAAATAGTTAATTAGGGGTAGTTAAGTCATAATAGGTAAGTTTGTTTGACAAGTAGGGTAAATTAGTTCGATTGGGTACAAAATTTAAAAAAGAAAGGAAGACCTGAAATTTGTGGTTTTAACGTGCCATAAACATTCGTTTAGTTATAACAGTTTTTGAAATTTATGATTTTAAACATACCATAATATTTGTTTGGCTATAAAAGGTTGTCATTAAGATAGAATGAAATGTTCAATTGTTTTCAAATTTAAGAATGTGTTATTCCTTTTTAACTGGATTAATAAAGAAATAATAATTATTGTACGGTCATCCCTCTCTATAAAAGCCATGCTTTTCCGGAATCAATTTTTATCTTATGTTATAATATATATTCTCTATAACAACACTTCATTATAACATCAAAAAATATTCGAAACAAACAAGTTTGTTATAGAGAGATTATCTGTATTTGGAGCACTTAATTTCTTCATGTTTCACATTACAAATCACAGCGGTGGTAGTTTGGTCGAATGAGGCAACTTTGAGCGGACAGAGTAAACTTCCTTTGCAACCGAATTGATCTGACTTGTGCCCAAAGTAATAAAAATTCATTTATTTTTCAACTCTCTTTGAACTTTGAAATGTCTGAAAGGACCTCAGTAATATGGCATAACAAGATACCTCATCAGTTCCATAATCAGTACATCTGGTAAAGCTCACTTCAGAGCTCCTTGTGGCTTTTCCTGATTCTAGATTGTATAGAGTGTACTAAGTTGTACCAGGCGAACCTGTAAAGAACTTCTATTTTTTTTTTTTCCCTGACAGGATAACAAATTTGTTCCATGAAGACTCGTAACAAATGTATTTATAACATTAATTTCTCACTTTATCCTATGTTTATTGCTTCGGTGTATTACTTATAGCAGCTTTAGTGACACTTGATTGGATTCTAGAGAATGATATAATGAGTAATTGGTAAAATTGATTATTTTCCGAGAAGAAAAAAATGAAGTTGATTAAAGAGAAGTTAAAACACTTCCTACCAGTGGCTGAGGCAGGATTTCCGCTAAGGGGTTCAAGAAAAAGAAAAAGTGAAAAGAAATTGTGGCTAGTGGGAATTGAACTAGTGACCTCAACAAAGGTTTTGAATCCCTGTGACCAATGAGCTATGCTTGTGTCAAGGGATTCAAAACATAATATATAGAAGTAAAGACAGATTTTCTCTTATATATAGAGTGTAATTTTTTGCTTCCACCCCCTAAATCCACCCCCGGTAATAACTACAAGGAGGAGGTAGAAAGAACTTCTCAAAAAAAGTTGTGGGGGTCGAGGTACACTGGCAATAGCTGGCCCATTTTTACCTTCTCTCCTCCCCAGAAAGCATATGTGATCTAATTTTTTGAGAGATCACGGTAAACATTTCTGTGATTGTTAACACCGACATTTGTGATGCCTTGTCTTGCGGGAGAAAGACGAGAAATACTGAAAGTTGGGAACAAATTCTTCCATCATATATAACTGCAAACCTCTGAAGCAGACCAGATGTTCCGATCATTCTTATTTTTGAACATTTGAGTCTGCTTCAAGTATTTTTCTTTGATAGATTTATGACGACCTGATTTGCTGTTAATGCTTCATTAACTTATATCTCAACTGCCCTAGGAGGCTGAATTTGAGTCTGGTGATACAAAGAAGCATGCTCGTGGTTCAACATCTACAAAGCGATCTCGTGCTGCAGAGGTCCATAATCTTTCGGAAAGGGTATGTATTGTGGAATTGTTTATTTGAGGGTGTTGATAATTCAACTGCTTTTTCTTGTTTGACTGTTTAATCAACACGCCAATGCACCAATCACCACAGAGACGTCGAGACAGAATAAATGAGAAGATGAGGGCTCTGCAGGAACTGATACCACGCTGTAACAAGGTTTGACCTCTTCTTTGAATTCTCTAGAATGTCTAGAACATATAGTTCACTGTCCTCTTAGTATATTTAAGTTAATCTTCTGTTGAATTTCAGACAGACAAAGCTTCAATGCTGGATGAGGCAATTGAGTATTTGAAATCACTGCAAATGCAAGTGCAGGTATATTTGTTAACATTCTTCTCCGTGTATTCCCCTTGACACCTCCCAACCCTTTTTTGTTCGATTTCTTAATAGCAAAGGAATTTGACAGTCGTTGCTGAAGAGGGAATATTTTGTTATAGTCCTAAAAGAAAATTGACGCTTAACCACCTGGAAATTGGATGATTTTACACCTCAAGAACCTCATTCTCTTATTACTTGCATCTTAAATGTGAATAATAGAAAGTCAAGATGTTACTAGTAATATCTAAAGCTTATTTACTGTAAATATTAGTGCATTTTTGGTTGCAAGTCGCTAGTCATAGCTTTATGTTTTATGTATGGTCAAATACTTTTTTTCTCCATTATGCTAAGTTATAATTATGTTGTCAGCATTGTGTATTCAAACTCTAGCCTTTCTTTTATAACACACTTTTTCTTGTTTATCGTATTAATAGGAAGTAGTAATTGTAACTAGATTATTGAGAGTCAATCAGAATAACCTTATTTCGCAGCGCAACACATTCTCAAGTACAGTACATGTAACAAGGTCAAATGGAGCAATCATACGAGATCTAAGAAATATAGAATCTGAATCACCAGCATTTGTAATTCATGTAGCAGTACATGGACACTTTTTATCAGTAGCAGTATGTGGATAACTCTAATTCAGTTTTTGGATATTGCCTAAATTTTAAGAACTTCCATGCTAGTCAAGTACTGCACAGCCTTAGTTTGTTTCCTTCTTGTACTGTCCTAAATGAAAAATCAAACCTCGTCTTCTCTTTTCTTCAGCACCAGATTTTTGTAAAAGTGAAACCTATTACTCATGCCTTCCCTATGCATCAAATTACATTACGTTTTTCATATACTTTATATATTTATGTGCATATATGTGCACATAAACAAACCACCGGCGCACACGTGTGTTCCCTTATGTTACTCTAAGTATGAAATTATTTGTTTCTTTGTGGTATAACTTATTTAAATGCAGTTGCGAGCGCTGCTTTTGGTTTGATTACGGACTTGTATGGCCATAACTCCGATTCTGTTTTTTCATTTTATGCTGTTGATTCCAAAATTGTAATGTACACAGTACACGGTATATTAATGTTCACTATATATCCGCTTACTATTTAGTTTCCAACAATTTACTGCTAAGAGATTGCACTTGCTATGGTTGGAGGAGGAAATAGAATCTTAATCCACGAAGATGTGGCCTTTTTATATTAAATTCTCATGCTTTATTTGCTAAAGTTTTCAGTGTCTAGATTAATTAAGTTAATTCTACGACCCATGTTATTATCCAGGTCTTCTTCTTCATCTTCTATCTATAAGATTGGCAAAATCTAGAAGTTGACTTACTAAGGGCAGGGCTAACCAAACTGAGCCACTCTAGGTCATTCACTGCTTTTCCCCAAAAACTGTTTGATAGAATCCTGTTGGGCTCCGTTCTGGTGTTAATTCTTCTGCACTTCCATTAATTGCTCAAAAAGAGCGGTTCACCTTGTAATTTTTTTTTTCCGTTGTGGAAATTAAGTACTCCTTGTTAATCAAATCCTACTCTGTGTGGAGCTGACTGGTTAATTAAGTTGTAGCACACTCTTGATTTAAATTCCATGAAAGGTGCTGAAATGTTATTACTGAATTTTAGTTGGACTTGAATCGAAAGCTTAACGCCATTTCTGGAATAAGAAACCTATGTCATTCAGCTCAGTGTATTTGAATACATAGAAAAAATAGATCAATGCATGATATCTTACAGCGTTACATTGTGAACACTAAAAGTTCTCCCCTCATATTCTCACTGCCTTCTCCTGTTCTAGAAGTGGCATTCATTACTAAAAATAAGGTTCATCCTTCTCCTTATTGACCTGCATCTTCAGCTCGCAGTTGGTCTGAGCTGATTTACATATGTTCAGCGTCAACGAAATAATTTCTAAACCTATCTCTGGTTGTGTAATATGCATGCCGAAGCTAGCTGGTGATACAGTCCTGCTTGTTTATCTTAAAAAAGAATTTGTAGTCGAATCAAAACATAGTTTGATCATATCTGCTTGTCTGCAGATGATGTCCATGGGATGCGGCATGGTCCCGATGATGTATCCCGGAATGCAGCAGTACATGCCAGCTATGGGAATGGGCATGGGTATGGGAATGGGTATGGAGATTGGCATGAACAGGCCAATGGTGCCGTATCCACCTCTATTACCTGGTGCAGCGATGCAAAATGCGGCTGCAGCAGCACAAATGGGTCCTAGATTTCCTATGACGCCGTTTCATATGCCACCAGTTCGAGTACCAGATCCTTCCAGGATGCAAGCCTCAAGTCAGCAAGATCCAATGCTACATCCACTTGTAGCACATAATCCCAACCAGCAAAGACTTCCGAATTTTAATGATCCATATCAACAGTTTTTTGGTCTCCACCAGGCACAAGTGCAATTACCGCAGGCAAGTCCTTCCTCTTCTTCTTGGTTCGTAGTTCAGCTATTATCATGCCGACTATGTTCATGTAGAAACCAGTCGGCCACCATCTAAAAGTCTAGTTGTTGCATATTGTGATGACAATGTCCATTGTAGAACCACCAGCTACAAATCCACTCGTTGCATCTTGCAATAAGGAATTACTTTCACCGTTGTTATCTAAGTTGCGCGGACTCTTCGATTTTGGTGTCGTCCCCGTCCGGATACGGGACGGATACCGATACCGGGACGGTAAACGTCCCGGATACGGTCAACTGACTTCGGACACTTTGACCGTAGTCCATCGACAAATTTGGGAGAAAAATTGAAAATTTGATTTCTCAAAATAAAAAATAAACAGATTTAGAGCAGTGAAAGAATAATGTCCATCTTGGAGAATGAAATATTGTGTTGTACAATATTCAAGTTTTTCACACAATAATTTACAATGTTTTTATAGCTCTATTTTGTATTAGCCGAATCCCCGCACCCGTATCCATATGCGGATCCGCATGCCCGAATCTTAAAATTTAGTTTTTGCCGAATCCGATACTTGTATCAGTCCCCGTATCGAATACCCGCACCCGAGTCCGAGCAACTTCGGTGGTCATAGGTCAATTGCTCTTAGAATATTTTATTGCTAGATTGAGCTTCTATAATCTTTGCCAAAACGAGTTCTATTAAGTGAATACCTATAGGATGGATGCAGCTTGGAGCCATCCACCAGAGCGTGTTAATTCATGTTTTCCTTGTGATATGCTCCTTATGTTTTCCCTAATTATCTCACCCGTCATGTCTAATGCTTGACTTTTAAATGCAGAATCAGGCAGTAGAACAGCAAGGTAACAATAAACCCGGCAGCAGCAAAGAAGTTGGAAATCCAGGGAATCCTCAATCTGGTAAGCTTACCATTCAAATTTTATAGCTCTTATACACAGTGGGGTGGTTCTTTTGCAACAAACCAAGGGATGAAACTAGAAGAAAATTGCTTGAACTCAATTGCTCTTTGGCATTGAGAACAATTAATCGGTGCAAGTGGACGTTCCTGCAGTATTTCAAAGGCATAAAATTAGGATTTTATTAACTACTTATTTATTTGCAGGTTGATTACCTGGGGGCCGGAACGTAAGAGCTTCTCACAACCTAAATTTTGTAGTGTAAGAGGAACATCCACTGCAGTCTGCACCGGCTGGCTGATACAAATTATAGCACCACTAACTTGTAATTATTACTACAGAACTCACTTTGCTTTATATATTGTGGCCCGTGAAATCTCATTCCCATTTTGGCATTTGGATATAATTTGTGGCCAGCGTTTAACATCACAAGTGATCCGGCATAAGAGAGATGTTCAGCCGGTGAAGAGGCTTTAAGCATTTCCAGGCTTATGATTCTTCTTCACCCCAAATTTTATGTGCGCGCTGCCCCTTTTAACTGCTGCAGACATTGATGATCATAAACATATTTATGATAATTCTCACTCTGGTACACAAAAAATGAGGTGCACATCAGCTGCATTGCTTGATATCTTTCTCTACTTTTCTCTGACATAACTATACTACCTTGCAAAAATAAGGTAAGACGAACCATAGTCGTTGAGCACAAATCATTTCTGCTAGATACTTCAGGTTAGGGTGCAAATTAATAGACGCTATCCCATTAATTCAGTCTGAAACTACTTCGACATCTCCATTTTATCGCCCACGTGCATGAGGGATTCTGGAGTTATTTTTGCTGAGTAAATTTTATTTTGCTTTTCGGACGCCTTCTTCCAACTGATTTGATTGATTCTTAGTTCGGGGCTTGTAATGGAATTGAGGTGTTGTAGTCAGTGGCGGAGCCACATTGAATCAAGGGGTGTCAAGCGATACCCCTTTGCCGGTGGTGGATCTACCTTATTATGTAGGGGCGTCACGCCGCCCGCTCGCTTCGCTAAATTTTTTACTATTTATGTGAGATATCTGTGCAAACGTGATATATAAAAGTGGTGACACCCCATATACACAAAGTAGACGCAGGTGCCAATGGTATAATACTCATTCTAAAGCCTGTAGTTGTGCTCCCGAATGGAAGTTAAATTCTCTGTAGAAGCAGTAATTTTTCTTTTCACTCTTTCTTCCTGATTTTCCTTTTTCCAAACTTTTGAGTTGGGCCCTAAGGCCTCACCCCTTTTTCTTTATTTTTATCTTTGTTTTCTTTTCCTTGTTTCTTCCTTATATTTGCTAATTTCTTTCTCTTTTTTTGAACTTTTGTATATCAATCCACATTATGTTTCTACTTTCTATCTTTGTACCTTACGTCATGAGCAACTTTTTTCGATAGGTAATTTGAATTGATTTAATTAGTATATAATTTATTTTTATGACACAATATTAATTTATATATTAGAGTGTAATTTGAGCTGTATTTTTTATTGGCTTTTGAAAAAAAAAACTTGATTAATAGTTGATTATCATAGGTTGAACATTGAATGTTTTGCTTTAAAAATAATTGTCATATAACTCGACAATTAATATGGAAAAATTAACCCAAGAATAATAAAGGTAAATTAATCTAGTCAAACAAAGAATATATAGCATTAAGTTACTCTTTATGCAATTTTTTTAATTGGGCCACTCTTTCATGTTTCTTTTTTTGCAATATTTTTTAAAAATATACATATTTAAATTAAGCATAAAAATACTGAACCTAAATCGAACTTATTTCTCTGTGAATGAAAGACCTACTCGAGTTTATTATAGACTAACTAAATTGGCCAATCCTTCCTATTTGATCTTTGTAGCTAGTTGTAGGTATACTGTGTGACATATGAATAAATTTTCATAAGTGGTGTCAACATTTGAAGAAGTGAACCAAAAAAATTATTATAGTGACAAACAATGCCAATTTTTGTATTTATCAATTTTATTTTATTTATTAATTATATATACATATCTAGGGAAAAAATAGGCAGAGCGGTGTCCTATGACACCGCTTGATGTTACGTATATCTGCCTCTGGATATACTACAAGCATAAAGTAGAGGCACCCGTAACCTCCAAATCCTGGATCCGCCTCTACCGGTAAATTACACTAAAATGCTAGATAATTTTTTTAATTTTATGTATATTTACAACATTGACTCTCCTTGACTTTTTGATGTATTTAATTATTTATATTTTGACACCCCTTAATGAAACCTTTGGCTCCGTCGCTAGTTGTAATAGCAAGCGTTAGTTGGTAGGTGGGATCCATAGGAGGCATTTGCATCTATACCCGCTTTTTGGATCACGTTTTAACTTATACACTCTTTGCAAATTACAAACGTACCCACTTTTCGCGTAACTTCAGGCATGCGGGCCTGAAGTGTAGCAAAACTTTAGATATTTTTGTATGAAGTTTGGCCTAACTTGCAAAGGCAATCACGCAAACTTCAGTTCATAGTGCAAATGGAAAACTTCAGTTCAATAAAACAACAACATGTGTTGGCTAAACTTTTTGTTTGTAATTGCTGAACTTAAGCATTCTAGTAGCTGAAGTTGTGTTCTGTATTTGCTGAACTTCAACATGTTTTAGCTGAAACTTTGTTCTTTATTTGCTGAACTTCAGCATGTTTTAGCTGAAATTTTGTTCTATATTTGTTGAACTTCAGCATGTTTTATTTGAAGATTTGTTATGTTTGTGATGAACTTCAGGGCAGAAGTTTGTTTTGTATTTGCTAAACTTCAGCATTTTTAAAGCTGAAATTTTTGTGTATATTTGCTGAACTTCAACATTCTTAGAGCTGAAGTTCTAAAACAACAATGACAAGTTGTCAGTAAGATTCAGTTGCTAACTACTATTTATTGTATATTTTAGCCTTAGAATAATGAAATTATCAAGAAATTTGAAAAGCAATACTCCTATAAAACAAGACCATTAGTAAAAGTGACATCTTCACCTATTGCACATGAATCAACTCGTGCTTTCGTTTTTCAGTAGCAATTAAAACTAGAATTTCCGAATTGGACAACACTCTCAATCTTCAGCATTCAGAAAACGAAGGAGGGGCTGAAGTTGTTTAAACAATGGGTACAAGTTAATTTTTTTTTTAAAAAGTGGGTATAGGTTAAATGGGGGCGACCAAATAGGGGCCCCGTGCAATTGCCTGGATCCATAGTGCTTCTTCTATGATATTTTTGTTTCTTTTTCCCTCTTCTGGCTAGGGTGGGCGTTTTATGGGCCTACAAAAATTTGAAAGGGCTTAGAAGCTGGGGCATTTTTATATGTATATATCCATTTGGGATTTTTTTCTTCCTATACAACATTTAAAATTTATTTTTCAAAATTATCTTAATCTTTTATATTACACGCCCTAAATAAGGATTACTTATAATTATGTGCAATCCATAATTAGTGCCTTGATTAGGAAATTCAGTTACACCCTTTTCCTTTTTTCTCTCCTCTCCTCTTTCCCTATTCATTGTCGTCTCTCTCATAAATTTTTCCTTCTTTCTTCATCACTCTCTCAATAAAATTTGTCAATGAAATTGCAGATATGGAGTCGGTGGAAGATGGCACAACCGCAAAATATATACATGGATTGAGGAACGAAATGAGCAGTTCGTGATTTTAGGGGGAACATATGAAGGTCCTCAAATTAAAATATAAGGACCTTGTCCTTGTGTATATAAATATTCTATGCCCATAATAGCTTGGGCTCCAATTGGTCTGTTCAGTTCAGTTCTTTGCATAGCTAGACATGATTATAGAATGACATTTTCGTTTTCTTGCATTATTATGTTTGAATTGTTTGTCGATCAATAAAATTTGAGGGTATTTTATTTTCCATCATTGACAACCATCAAAAAATTAAAAGTTGGAATTCAAATTCGGCATCTTGGACAATATATGATATAACAACATACAAATTAAAATAAATTTCATACAAATTTAATACAAATTGATTGTATAGGGTAAATATGTTTTTATTAAATGATCGCATGAGATAGTGAAACGTGGAGCCGAAGATAGAAGGCAGCAGGATCCGGAGGCAACACTCTCGTCTGTTACCGGAGAGAATGATACTCATAAAGGTGAATTAAATGCATGTCACTCGGTATCATTTAATGAAGAATATTCTATAACACCAGGTATGCGACTCGTTACAAAGAATATGGTCTTCATTGCCTGCCATTACACATTCTTCAATAGCCTCATAATTGTCACTAAAGAGGGGCTTGATCCTAGGACCTTGTTCCCTAGGTGCAGCTATAAATAGTGAGATTTATTATCATTATAAAGGGGGACATATTTTCTGACAAGTATACACATATTCTATCAAAAGCTCAATAATATTTTACTTTCTTACTTATTTACACTGTTCTTACTTCCCTCGGTAGCTCTGCACACGGGATTAAGATATCTGGCGTTTCATTTCAATTTCAAGGCTAAGTCTTATAATGGGGTGGGGTGCTTGTGAAAAGCTGCTTTGGATATGAGTAATTCCTAAAAAAAGGTAAAGTCCGTTTTTTTTCTAATTCATCTATTATTTTAGGATCAAATTAATTCACTTGTCTATAACCCACGTAATCTAACTTTACCATTTTATGGGTAGACAGTTTGGCGCGCACCATAGGGCATAGACAATTGTGAAATCGAATTGATCCTTGCATCTATTACTAACTTGTTTGATTCTTTATCCTTAGCAAAAATCATTAAAAATGGCACATAATGGTGTTAATACCACACACAACATTGAGGCCCAAGGAAATCAATCTCAACATGACGATTCTATCAACGATGCCCGTGACAAGGAGAATGAGGAAACGCCGGTCCATGGCGGCCGATATTCGTGATATATTCGGGAGGCGACTCCTGATGATGCTGAAGAAGAGCACGTCATTGAAGCAGTAATGGTCTTGTAGGAGTAACAGAAGGCCATTATAGGCCATCTCACACGACATGATAAGGTCATGACGGAGCTGAAGCAGGCGTTGTCGAGTGCTTCCAATAACGCGAATGGACGAGGTCATGTTCTTCCCAGTTCTCCCACAAATCAAACAACGCAGAAGGTCGACAAAAACACCCTGAGGGCCGAGGTCAACTTTGATGGGGCTGGGGGGGG
>ML296067.1:694-27238 GCA_005239495.1 Nicotiana undulata | reverse complement strand
GGGTGGCATTTGTTGGGGGGGGGGGGGGGGGGGGGGGGAGGGAGCGGATCTGGTCACAACAACGAGAATAATCCCTTTAAAATATAACTCATGCAATTTATGAGGGAAGTAAACGCCCAGACGGATTAAATTTCGAGCGCACCACCAGTGCTGAAAGGGCCGGACTCAAAGAAGTACACGCAATTGTCGTACAAACCAAGCGCGACACCAGAATTGATCCCGAAGTAGTTTAAAATGCCCGACGTGCCGAAGTATGATGGGACTTCAGATCCTCAAGAGCATATAACTACATACAACGACGGTGAATGGGAATGATTTATCTCCCCACGAGATTGAGTCAGTTTTGCTGAAGAAATTCGGGGAGACTCTTACGAAGGGAGCCCTAACATGGTATTCTCTTTTGCCCGAGCATTCCGTGGACTCCTTTGAGATGCTAGCAGACTCTTTCATCATGGACCATCCTGGGCCAGAAAGGTACATGCCCGAAAGACCGATATATTCAGGATTGCACAAAGAGAGTCTGAGTTGCTGCGAATATTTGTAATCAGATTCCAGAAGGAAAGGATGTTGCTACCGGCCTTACCATACGAATGGGCGGCTGGAGCATTCACAAAACACATGTATCCGAGAAGCTCTAACGCTTCCCGAAAGTTAAAAGAAAGTTTACTCGAGTTCAAGGAAACAATTTGGGCTGATGTTCACAATCGGTACGAATCAAAGATAAGGATTGAAGATGACCATCTCGGTTTCCAGGCGTCGTTCAAGGGTCGGGGCCGAGAGAAGAATAAGGAGAAATCAAAAGATTATTTTGACACGGATCGACGGTCTTCAAGGAGTCAGTTTTTGCCCTATGGACGGGCCAAAGGACGTGGCAGAGGTTTTTTGATCGGCGGATAAATTCGCTACCGATAAGAGAATTGATCGCAAGCAAAATAACAGGTCGTTATAGGACAAGGAAACGTCGATTCCTTGAGATTTTTCCTGTGATGACCCAAAAGGTCATCCTAAGTAATTCCAGCTAAATCTGTGTTTTGAAGCCTCGAAAGCCTCCGTTAATCTCACCTCGATATGCATGCGCAGCCCGGGCAGGTAGCTGGGAAGCTTCCATGTGAAAATTTGATAAAAATGGGATTTTTGAATTGAATAATTGAATAAAGTTGACTTTGGTCAATGTTTTTGGTAAACGGACCCGGACCCGTGATGTGACAGTCCCGGAGAGTCCGAAGGAAAATATGGGACTTGGGCGTATGCCCGGAATCGAATTCCGAGGTCCCAAGCCCGAGAAATGAATTTTTAAAGAAAATTATTTTCTGGAAATAATAAAGGATTTTGAAAATGAATAATTATGTGAAAGCCGTGTTACCGGGCCCGTATTACGGTTCCGGAGCCCGGAACATGTTTATTATATGTTATTTATCCTATCTGTGAAATTTGGTGCAAAACAGACTTGATTTGATGGGTTTCGGATCAAAATGAGAGATTTGGAGTTAGTAAAGTTTTGAGGATGTTCATAAAACTTGAAATTTGGTTAGGAATGTGATTATATGCTACCGAGGTCCGAATGCAATTCCGAGGCCGGGAATAGCTCCGCTACGTTATTTATGACTTGTCTGCAAAATTTGAAGTCGTTCTGAGTTGTGCGGGTCGGTTCGGCACATCGTTATAGAATTCTAGAATTTCAAAGTTCTTAAGTTTTGAATTCAGGGGTTTTGGAGGGTGACTATGAGTTTTAGCGTTGTGTTGAGTATTCCGCGGGCTCGATCAAGTCCGTTTAATGATTTGGGACTTGTTGGTATATTTGGACGGGGGCTCGGGTGGGCCCAGGTGCCTCCCGGACCCCGCACGAGGCCAAACAACCAGCAAAAATCACTGCTGGTGCGACCGTAGGTGCGAGACCGCACCCGCGGTCCAGGCTTTCGCAAGTGCGACCTCTTCTGCAGGGGCGATCCAAACTCCGCAGGAGCGGGACCGCTGGTGCGACTCCCAACTCCGCAGGTGCGAGCCCAGGGTCCCAGGCCCTTTTCCGCAGGGGCGATCAATTTCTCGCAGGCGCGAGACCGCACCTGCGGTCCTAAGGTCGCAGGTGCGGAAACCCCTGTTGGCAGCCCCTCTTAAATGTCCAAAATTTTGGGTTTTCTTCATTTTATCCACCATCAAACTCCATTAGAGAGCATCCAAGTTTGGGCAGCACCTCCCACGACCACCCACTGTAAGAGGTAAGTTAAACCCCATAAACTTCTAGTTTTAACATTAATTCCTAGTTAAATTCACTACTAAATCATCTAAAAATCATAGAATTAGGTAGTAATTTTAGGGTTCTTGAGGATTTTGTGACTTTCCATGTTAGGCCATGAATTCTTGTATAAATCACATAACTTCGATCCTTAGACTCCGGGTAATTGATTCCTTCATGAATTTTCGAAAATCTGAATGTGTGGGCCCGGGGTCGAATTTTAGTATTCTTGAAAGAATAGTAGGAAATGTATAATTAGGCTTGGGAGTTTGTTTATCGAGTACTTATTGATGTTAATAAATCCATTATGTCTAGATATTACCGATTCGTAGTTGGATTCGAGAGGGAATGTCGTGATTGAGGCTTGACTTGCATTTTTGGATCCGAGGTAAGTGTTTGGCCTAACCTCAGCTTGAGGGATTAGGTATAGAGTCTTATTTTCTATGTGTAACTCATGTCCAATGTATAGGCGTGGTGCAGAGTACCTATATGTTGCGGTCAAGCATGCCCGTGAGTCAATTGTGATGAAACTCATTGTGTTCTTAATATTCCCCGCACTATGAGTAATTGGTTAATTAGTAGTGATACCTTGATGTTGTTTCATGACGTGGGGAGTTATTGAGTTATTTGTTTCAGTTGAGGCTTACACTGTGAAATAGTATTTCTGATGCGAGGTTGGTTATAGCTGAGACCCTTGTCGGGCATTTGTTGAGTTTGTAATTGATGATTTCTCCTTGCCGGGACAATAGAATTTTATTGAGCATTTCCATGTACTTGAGACTTCTTAATGTTGACTTTAACATTATATTGTTGCNGGTTATGCACGAGGGGACATGCCGTGCCTTATGCTGTTCATTATCTGTTTGAGAAGTTAAATTCCTACCTTTATCTTTACATTTCAGTTATTACCCTGTTCTACCGTGCTAGCAATTTGTTGCCCCTTTTACTCCTAGCATGTTCTCCCCGTATCTGTCTTACTTGCTTATTTCCGTCGACATTTTTTCTGTCATTATATAGAATTGCACAGGTACATATATTGTTGTCGGTCCTAGCCTCGTCACTACTTCGCCGAGGTTAGGCTCGGCACTTACTCAGTACATGGGGTCGGTTGTACTGATGCTACACCTGCACTTCTTTATGTTGTGCAGACTACGCAGCCGGACCCGGTGATCACTGACGGTCGGAGCATCTCATCAGTTCATACAGGAGACATCGAGGTAGACCCGCAGACGTTCGTGGGCCTTGGCGTCACCTTCTACTCTTCACTTTCAGCTCTGTCTTACTTTATATTTCAAAGACAGTCCTATGTACTTATTTTCAGACCTTTGTTTTAGTAATGTCTTAGACAGTTCGTGAGTATGTGACACCAGTTCTGGGATTTGTATATGGGTTTTATTTCGAAATTGCTATGTTATATTTTGGTTATTTGTTAACCTTCACATTGCGGACCATCGATGCCTTAGTTATCTTGTTCGTTTTAGTTGTTAATGAGTTTTATTTAGTTCAAACGTTGGCTTGTCTAGCGGGTTCGCCGTTAGTCGCAGTCATGGCCCGAAGGTGAGATTTCGGGTCGTGACATTTCCTACCTCAGGCTTTCCGGATACAACTTCAACGTCAGCGTAGTGAAGCTGGTGTCGACCATGAGGAACATTAAAAAAGATTCTCGAAGAGGGGCGAATCTACCTTATTATGTAGGGGTGCCACGCCACCCGCTCGCTTCACTAAAATTCTTACTATTTATGTGAGATATCTGTGCAAAACGTGATATATAAAAGTGGTGGCACCTCATACACACAAAGTAGACGCGGGTACCGGTGGTATAGTACTCATTCTAAAGCCTGTAGTTGTCCTCCCGAATGGAAGTTTGATTCTCTGTAGAAGCAATAATTTTTCTTCTCTTTCTTCCTGATTTTCCTTTTTCCAAACTTTTGAGTTGGGCCCTAAGGCCTCACCCCTTTTTCTTTATTTTTATCTTCATTTTCTTTTCCTTGTTTCTTCCTTATATTTGCTAATTTCTCTTTTTTTTTTTTTTTGAACTTTTGCATATCAATCCACATTTTGTTTCTACTTTCTATCTTTGTACCTTACGTCATGAGCAACTTTTTTCGATTGGTAATTTGAATTGATTTAATTAGCATAGAATTTATTTTTATGACACAATATTAATTTATATATTAGAGTGTAATTTGAACTGTATTTTTTATTGGATTTAAAAAACAACAACTTGATTAATAGTTGATTATCATAGGTTGAACGTTGAATGTTTTGCTTTAAAAATAATTGTCATATAACTAGACAACTAATATGGAAAAATTAACCCAAGAATAATAAAGGTAAATTAATCTAGTCAAACAAAGAATATATAGCATTAATTTACTCTTTATGCAATTTTTTTAATTGGGGCACTCTTTCATGTTTCTTTTTTTGCAATATTTTTTAAAATATACATATTTAAATTAAGCATAAAAATACTGAACCTAAATCGAACTTATTTCTCTGTGAATGAAAGACCTACTCGAGTTTATCATAGACTAACTAAATTGGCCAATCCTTCCTATTCGATCTTTGTAGCTAGTTGTAGGTAAACTGTGTGGCATATGAATAAATTTTCATAAGTAGTTGTCAACATTTGAAGAAGTGAACCAAAAAAATTATTATAGTGACAAACAATGCCAATTTTTGTATTTATACTCAATATTTTTATTTTATTTATTAATTATATATACATATCTAGGGAACAAATCGGCAGAGCGGTGTCCGATGACACCGCTTATAGTTACGTATATCTGCCTCTGGATATACTACAGGATAAAGTAGAGGCACCCGTAACGTCCAAATCCTGGATCCGCCTCTGTTCTCGAAGCCAATGAGATCTAATCCCAGCCAAAGGGATCCTAACTTATGGTGCGAATACCATGGGACAAACGATCGTCGGACTGGGGACTACCGGCATCTAGGTGAAGAGGTGCGACCATCTCAGGGAATTTTGAAGTGAATGTGATAAAACCATCTATGGTCGCAAGCATGGTAATGCAGAGCCTTCAAAAGTAGAGAAGATCCCCCGCGCTTGACGATCAACATGATTTGTTTTGGGGGGGGGGGGGGGGGGGGGGAATTAACGCGTTTACATTCTTGGCGACAAAAAGACGAAGGTGCAGTAACCCACAACAAGAGACTCTGAGAAGTCGCTGAAGACGACATTACTTTCATGGAGGAAGACGTAGATCGATTGCTGCTACCGCAAAACGATGCGTTGGTAATCACTTTAATAGTCTTAGACTTTAAAATTAAACGTGTTCTGGTAGATCTAGGAAGTTCGGCGAACATCATACAATGGAGGGTATTGGAGCAAGCCAAGACCATCGGAAGCATTATTTCGGCCACATAACATTTTTCCGGGTTTTACCTAGCAAGTGTGATGACCCAAGGAGAGATTCTACTGCCCACGAATGCCGAAAGGGTGATGAAGAAGACCCCTGTCAAGGTGGTGAACGGTGATATGGGTGACAATATTATCCTAGGTAGATCGTGGTTGCACGAGATATAGTTGTGCCATCGACATATCACCAGTTGCTAAAATTCCCAACTCTCGAGGGAATTAAACAAATAATAGGTGACCAACCGACAGCAAGGAAGATGAACGCAATCTCAGTCTCCTGTAGCAAAGGGAAGGATCTTGCGGCATAGCAATTACAGGAGCTGACGCCTGCTCCCGATCCAAGCGAAGACAACTAGGGAAAGATTCGTCGGAATCCTATCTGGTGTCAAGGTATTTCCAAGTACTAGAAGAGACGGACGTAACAAAGTCCACAATGGAAGAACTTTAACAAACTGCTTTGTTCGAAAAATTCTTGGAGAGGAAGTTCCACTTGGGGATAGGACTGCACCCCGAGCTGAGGTTTGGATTTGTTGAATTCCTTAAAATTAATGTCGATTATTTTATATGGTCGCATGCAGATCTGACAGGTATCCCGCCAGAAGTGGTTGTTCACAAGGTAATCCTTGATCCCAACATCCATTCGGTAAGATAGATAAAACGTCCTATTGCCGAGGTCAGGAATAAATTCGTCAAGGAAGAGGTAACTCGCTTTCTTGATATTGGTTCAATCCGAGAGGTGAAGTATCATGACTGGATAGCTAACGTAGTAGTATTTCCGAAGAAGAATAATAAATTTTGCATGTGCGTAGACTATAAGGACTTAAATAAGGCGTGCCCAAAAGACTCGTTCCCATTACCAAACATTGATCAAATGATTAATGTAACGGCCGGGCACGAGTTAATGAGTTTCCTCGATGCTTACTCCGGGTACAACCAAATCAAGATGAACCCGGCATATATTGTTACAATGCGATGCCTTTCGGTCTAAAAATGCTTGAGCCACTTATCAATGGCTCGTGAACAAAATGTTTTAAAAGAAAATAGGGAAAACCATGGAATTTTACATAGATAATATGTTGTTAAGTCTTTGAATGCAACGATCATCTTAAACTGTTGCAAGAAACTTTTGACATCTTAAGGAAGCATAACATGAAGATTAACCCCGAGAAGTATGCATTAGGGGTAAACTCCGGTAGGTTCTTGGGAATCCTGGTGTCACAAAGGGGATCGAGGTTAACCCTGATAAAATCAAAGCCATCGAAGACAACCCGGACCAGCGATCAAGCATAAAAAAGGTTCAAAGACTAACAGAGAGATTGGCCTCTTTGAGCACATTCATTTCCCGGTCTTCAGAGAAATGCCATCATTTTTTTCACTACTCAAAAAGAAGAAAAACTTCGAATAGACCTATGAATGTCAACATGCTTTGGATTTGGAAAGGTATTTGTTAAGCCTTCGTTACTATTAAAACCCGAGGAAGGGATATCTTACTACAACCATTCAAAGTAATCATGGAGGAGAATTTGATAGCGGAGCATTTGAAGAATTCTGCAATGATCAAGGATACACCCACAACTTCTCAGCCCCAAGATCACCTCAACAGAATGGGGTAGTGGAGCGGAAAAATAGAATTCTACAAGTTATGGCTAAGAACTATGATACTAGAGTATTCATTGCCTAACCACTTCTGGGCAGAAGCAGTAAGTACACCTTGCCATATTCTCAACAGATGTCTCATAAGGCTTATCTTGAAGAAAACTCCATACGAACTGTGGAAAGGTAAACGACCCAACATAAGCTACTTCCACACTTTTGGAAGTAAGCGTTTCATCCACAACAATGGTAAGGAAAATCTTGGAAAATTTGATCCAAGAAGTGAGGAAGGTATTTTCTAGGTTACTCTATAAACATTGGATCATTTAGAGTTCATAATAAATGCACCTTATATGTAGAAGAATCAATACATGTAATATTTGATAACAATAACACTTCGGCCGGGAAAGGAATTATTGCAGATGATGAAGACCAAAATCAAGAAATAACTCAGCCAAGCAATCCTCAAGAGTCGACTAACAAAGTAGACAACATCACAGAGTCGACTAATGAGATTAGCAACAGTCAACTGGAAGCACAGATAAAGTCGACTACTCCTACAAGTATAACTCGTCCAAATGAATGGAGGAGTGAATCAGAATATCCTCAGAAGTTTATCATAGGAGATCCAAGTGAAGGAATGAAGACTAGGGGAGCTCACAAAAAGAAGTCAAATATAGAATTGATCTCCCATATTGAACCAAAGAAGATAGAGGAGGATCTTAAAGATTCAAGCTGGGTGCAGGAAATGCAGGAAGAATGGGATCAATTTGATAAAAACCTAGTGTGGAAACTAATGCCTAAACCCGCAGACGCTACTGTAATTGGAACTAAATAGGTTTTCAGAAATAAGCTCAATGAGGTTTAAAAGTTCATAAGAAACAAAGCCAGACTAGTGGCTCAAGGGTACTCGCAACAGGAGGGAGTTGACTATGATGAAACCTTTGCACCAGTAGCTCGATTAGAGTCAATACGAATTTTTCTTGCATATGCATCTTTCAAAAAATTCGGACTTTTCCAGATAGATGTCAAGAGTGCTTTATTAAATGGTGAGAGGAATTATATGTAAAACAACCTCCTGGATTTGAAGACTCAAAGTTTCCTTATCATGTGTATAAGTTAACCAAGGCACTGTATGGACTTAAACAATCTCCACGAGCATGGTACGAAAGACTCAGTTCATTTCTACTTGATCATGGGTTTATAAGAGGTAAAGTAGACACTACACTATTCATCAAAAGATCATCTGAAGGTAACCTTATTATTCAAGTTTATGTTGATGATATTATTTTTGGTAGTGCTAACCCTCTGTTGTGCAAGGAATTTGCAACTCTTATGCAAAGTGAATTTGAAAAAAGTATGATGGGAGAGATCACATTTTTCCTTGGACTTCAAATCCAACAATCTGAAGAAGGAACTTTTATATTCCAGACTAAATATACAAAGGATCTAATTCAGAAGTTTGGCATGAGCAATGCTAAAGCTATGGCACACCAATGAGCCCATCAACAAATCTTGATAAAGATGAAAAGGGAAATCATGTTGATGAAACCAAATATCGTGGAATAATTAGTTCTTTACTTTACCTAACTGCTAGTCGACCAGATATTATGTTCAGTGTTTGTAAATGTGCCATGTTTCAGTCAGCTCCTAAGGAGTCTCATCTGACTGCAGTAAACAGAGTTATTCGCTATCTCATTGGAACTATTTCTCATGGACTATGGTATCCTTGCTCTAACAATTTTAAATTAGAAGCTTTTTCAGATGCTGATCTTGTAGGTGATAAGGAATATATAAAAAGCATGAATGGAACATGTCAATTACTAGGAAAATCCTTGTTATCTTGGAACAATAAAACACAAGGATATGTTGCACTATCCACTACGAAGGCTGAATACATTGCTGTCAGATAGTGTTGTGCACAATTATTATGGATGTCTCATCAATTGGGTGATTATGAATTATCTTTTAAACCTATTCCAATATTTTATGATAACTCTAGTGCTATATGTCTTTCAAAGAATCCAGTGCATCACTCTAGGGCTAAGCATATAGACATCAAGCATCATTTTATTAGAGATCATGTTCTCAAAGGAGATGTAGAATTATCTTTTGTTAGCACTACTGATCAATTAACTGATATATTTACCAAGCCTTTACTTGAAGATAGATTTTATCTTTAAGTGATCTACTTGGTATTATCTCTCTTAATCATAAAAATTAGGATCTATTTGACTTTTTTAAATTCTTGCATGTCTAATGTTCAAATTTTGTTTGTCTGTACTCATTTATGTACCGCCTCTGTTTTCCCTCTCTTCTCACTTCAATCACAACTTTTAATAAAAGAAAACCAATCATCATGAATCTTCACTGATACCCTTTCCTTTCTTGTACTCAACCGTCAAAATTTTCCTTTTTAATCTCTGAACCCCTCTTCTGACCCCATCGTCTCCATCATTCAGAAACCCTCTTAAGAAACCCTTCAAACCTTTTCAATAGTTTCTCCCATGGAAAAACACTCCAAAACCCCTTCTGCCTCCACCGAAAAGAGTACTCGTTCCAGAGGAAAACCCTCTTCTCAGCCCCTAGAACCCGTAGACATAGGATCTGACCACTCCGAAGCATTTGCCTCTTCACAAGCAGAACCTTCAGACCACTCTCACTTAGGAAAACAAGCCCTAGGAAAAAGGCCCATGGAAGATCCTCCCGAATCCCTTACTCCTAAGAAATCCAAAATAGACATCTCAAGCTCCCTAGAATTAGACCTTAATTTCTTGGATACCCCAAACAAGGATTTCTTCATTACCCTAAAAGACAAGCCCATTGCTTATGGAAGAGTTGTTGATTTTGACATCATGGAAACCCTCAATTGTAAGGTAAAGGATTTTTTTCTTTCAAGTTTTGTCAAAATTTCTCTCATTACCCTCTCCTAAAGTCTTTGAATCCTTAGGGAGAATTTTTATGCATATCTTCTCTCTAGTAAGCCTGATAGGTTAGGATACTTAGTTCTGGGTAAACACATTGTTCTTGATTGTGCTATGTTTTATTCAATTTTCTTGTGTAAGTGCTACGGTTTTCCAATGCTTTTCAAAACACTGGGCGTGATGATTTTGAATTTTTTTTTGATCAAGCAAAACGTTGTATTGCCGAGCGCCCCTCTGATTTTCTCCCTAACGAGTTAGGTCCCAGTGATGTTAGATTTGAAATCCAAATTTTAGCCCACATTGTCGCAACCACTCTTCTTACTCAAACTAGATCATTCTCCACCTTCTCTCAAAAAGACACTTTTCTTGTTTACTGTCTTGTGACCAAACTCAAGATTAAGTTATCCTCTTGGGTCATAAATTTCATGATAGAGAGTGCTGATGATCCCACAAATTTTCCCTATGATATGGCTATCACTCACATCTTAGAAGCCCACAACATCTCCATATCGGAATACCCTTTTGTCACCGTGTCAAAATCCTATAACTCTAGAGCGTTTGCTAGTATGGGGTATGTGTGTGTAAAGGGATCTTGGGTGAAGAACCAGGATGATGAAGTAAAAAATGTTCAACTTGACTCCAAGATCAAAATCGCAGTCTCCCATCACAGTGTAAGTGATCTTGATCTCACCGAGAAACTAACTTCCATAGACAACAAACTGACCAACATCCAAGATCTCCTTACTGCCACTCAGCCCACTGTTGGTGACATCCACACAATTTCAAAGGAAACAGGGTCGGATGTTTCCAAGATAAGGGTCATAATTTAGAGATTTGGAGAAAATGCAGTCAAAGCTTTCAAGGAAGTACATGACAAGATTGATAGGGTCACCGTTGAAGTCAATGCCAGCTTTGACCGTCTAAAGGAGGCTATCTGCAATACTCTTACTTATTTCTTGTGTCGCTAGCTGTGGAAATCTCCAACAATTGTTTGTGTTTTGTTGGTTGGACTGGATAACCAGTCGACTGGATGATTTTTCCCCCTCTTTTGTTATGACTCTGCATGCTGATCATGCCAACTTTAGTTATATTGCATGTCGACTGTTGTTATAGTTATATTGTATGTTTTAGTTATATCCCCTCCTTGTTGATGCCAAAAGGGGGGGGGGGAGATATAATTTCTGCAGGTACAAAAAGAAGGTTACAGAAGTCGACTTAAAGAAGAAGTCTCAACTGCACTTATTGAGGGGGAGTCAACTACACTCATTGAGGGGGACTCAACTAAAGGGAATTAACTGGTGTTTTTATATATAATTTTTTTGTCATCATAAAAAAGGGAGAGATTGTTAGACTATTAGTTTTAATGATGAAAATAATATAACTGCTTTTGGTGCAGGGACTCAAGGAAATCAATCGGGATGAAAGTGCAAAAGGAAGATCTTAAATTAACGGAAATTATTCAACTCAAAAAAGAATAAAATGAAGGAAGAAATACGGAAGCAGTTCAACGCAGAAGGAATAAGCTGAAGGGAGAAATCCATCAGAGATTGACTGAAGCCATCAAGGAGAAGAATCATCGATAAAAAGGGAAGAAGCATTGAAGTTCCGGCAACGATAATCAATCAGAAGCTATTACTGGAAGGTCCCAGATTTAAGGGAAACATAATCACCAAGAATCAGCAAATCCGGCGGATATCAAGACTTAGAGATGGAAAGTCGTCAAAGTCCACACATCAAGGAAGCGTAACGGGAATTAACTTTATTTTTGGAATGAATCAATCTGTTCCTTTCAAGGATCAAATCTCTTGGGTTTGCAATCTCCCCAGATCTAAGGCCTCCTAGAAAGTATATATACGTTCGATCTGGACATGAAGAAATATACTTTGATCAAACCATCTACCCTCCTTTTGTTCTACTCCAAACAAGCATTATAGATCTTTTAGATCTGCTGTGTAACTAGTGAGAGAAGAAAGAGAGAATATCACTGGTGAGGTATTGTATCAAGAAAAGACGAGAGACATAGAAACTAAGTAGTTGGTGTAAAGCTACACCATTTCCTTTGTAATCAAGAAACTTCGTTCGCTGAAAGAGAACACCCTTGCAACCTAAGGGGACTGGACTAGGATTCACAATGAATCCGAACCAGTATAAAAATTCTGGCGTCTTTAATTCCTGCCCTTTAATTCTGCATTTATTATTATCTCGCTCTTATTTCTAGTCGACTAATTGGTAAACTAGTCAACAACTAATAACTATTTTTAAAATAAGCACACCCCCATTTTTTACTTTCAGGTAGAGCCAATGCACTCGGTTTTGTCACCATGGCCGTTCATGAAGTGGAGAATGGATATCGTCGGACCACTACCACCGACTCCCGATAAGGTAAGATTTATTTTGGTTTTAACTTACTATTTTTCTAAGTGGGTTGAAGCGGGTGCTTATCACAAGATCGGTGCACGACAAGTGGTAGATTTCTTATGGGAGAACATAATTTTTAGATTTGGGATACCAAAAGAGATAGCATGCGACAACGGGCCACAATTTGTAGGCGCAATTCACAAAGTTCCTTGAAGACTTGAAAATCAAAAAGATCACATCTTCACCCTAGCCTCCGAGCGCAAATGGTCAAGCGGAATGGATGAACAAAGTGATTATACAAAATCTGAAAAAGAGATTGCAAGCAGCTAAAGGTAAAATGGCTCGAAAAATTGCCAGGTGTATTATGGGTGTACCGAACAACGGCCAAATAAAGCACAAAAGAGACTCCTTTATCCTTTGTGTACGAAACAGAAGCCCTGATCTCGGTGGAAGTAGGGGAGCCTACGCTGAGATATTTTCGGGCGAATGAAGAAACAAACTATGAAGCAATGTTTCTAAATTTGGAGCTGCTTGATGAATACAGAGACTTGCCACTCATAAGGATGATGACCAAAAGCAAAGAATAGAAAGATATTACAATTGAAGAGCCAACCTCCACTATTTCAAAGTGGGAGATTTGGCTTTAAGGAAAGGGCTTAGAATACCTGGGAGTTCAATGCGGTGGAGCTAGGTCTAACATGGGAAGTCCCCTACCGGGTTTCAGCTGTCATCGAGAAAGGATCATACGAGTTAGAGAATCAAGATGGAGAAAATTTTCCAAGCAACTGGAATGTGGCACACCTCAAGAGATACTATTGCCGATGAACATCACTTGTACTGAAAGTATGTGCTGCACTCTTTTTCCCTTCGTCTAGTTTTTGTCCTAAATAGGTTTTTCTGGATAGGTTTTTAACGAGGCAGAAATGGAAAGCATATTACGAAGAAATCTTCAACAACAAAAATAAGACCTTTAAATGACAAGGCACACAAGCAAAGAACCATTACGGAGCGATTAGATAGTCTTTTGCTCGATAGCAAAGTTCCTACCAAGAAGTTAAGTTTGCTGTCGAACACAGATTATTCGGCCGTTCATAAGTCCAAGACACTTGCGGAATGTTAGATAATATTTGGCTCGATAGCATAAATTCCTAAGGGGAAGTGAAGTTTGTTACCAAACTTCTAGTGTTGAGATTCACATTCTTCACATTTGAACACTGGGGGGGGGGGGATGAAATGAGGAAACAACAACACGACTGTCACTTTGACCGGAATGCGAAACCCAAAAACATAGTTTTATCATCGAGGGCGGGGACTCGTCCATCCCCATAGAAACAAGTTTTACAAGTTAGCCACAAGAAATGGCAATTTCCTTTTAGCACAACGAATGCTTATATACTTTTGGGAATGGAAGGAATAAATTAAAGCCTTTTCTTTCTACCTTATTTCTTGTCTGTAGGTTGAATTGATTTTATCATTTGAAAGTTAAACAAGTACTTCAAATGCTAATGCCGTAATGAACAATATATGTCCTCTTCAAGAGCACCGTAAACATAAGAGGGCCCTCTCTTATTAAAACCCTCACGTTAAAGGGTTTATTTCGAAAGAACTTATGCCCAGAATACAAATGCTTTCGGGGGAAAATACACCCAAAGCCTTCACGATTAGATGCAAATAGTAAAACTTGAAGAAACACTTAAACGAAAAAAGGGCGCAAGAAGGAAACTTGCGCAAATACTTAAACAAAAAGTACGCAGAGACACCACCGACTCATCATTTTGGCCTTCGACATCATCACCTTTCGCTTCTTCTTCAGAGCTCGAGAACTCAGAACCGGAACTAGAAGAATCGGTAGCATCATTCCGGGCAGGAAGACCTTTTTTTGCAGCTAAATCCGGCTCATGGGCCTTAGCGATTTCAGCATCAAATTCAATGACACCAGCTTTGTCCTTTTCCAAGTTTTTTCTCCTCATGTTGTACATAGCATATCTTTTTTCAACAATGAGGGAAACCGCTCGGTGCTGAAGTTCTTATTTAATATGGCCAACCTCAGCTAAAAGGTTTTCCCGCGCAGATCTAACAAACCAGAGGCTGACTTCGAGGTCACGAACAATAGAGCTGAAAATTCTATTATGCTCAGTGGTCCTCTTATGATACTCCTCAAATTGGGCATACTTCACTCGGTAGCGGCAAGCTCTTTAGCTTTGGAGTTCAAGGTCGCCTCCAAATTATTCAATCTTTTAGCAGAGGCAGTCTTGTAATTGGATGCCGCAAGAACGACATTATGGACTTCAACCCATTTGGACTTAGTTTCTTCAAATTGAGCCCTCAATGGGGTGACCTCTTGGCTAAGGCTCACTACTCTTGCTCGCTTTGCTGCAACCGAGCCTCCAACTCAATAGCCTCGGCAAATCGAGCTTCCAGTTCTGAGAGGCGAACCGCATTTTGGCCCCACTCAGCCAAAAGTTGATCCCGCTCAAAGGCAAGTTCCTCTTTATCACAAATCAGCATTTGGAGACCCTCGGAAGCAAGGAAGTTGGCCTGCAAAACAAGAATGCAAATTCAAAATCTTGCATAACACAGATAGAAGAAACAATAGAGAAAGAAAAGATTATACCGTTGCTGTGTTATGCATGGAATTTTTCAACAAGCACTCTCCCGAGAGAGCTTGTATATTTTCTCTATCTTTTTCTGAATCCAAAGGCTTCTAGTAATTTGCAAGTTTCACCGGTCGGGATAGAAGATGGAATGCAGTAGAAACCGAGAGAGTAACGATCCTCCTCATTTGAGGATCTTCTGAGGGGCAACATAATTTTTCCCTAGGTTCCCACGAACCCAGGGACTGGTGAAGAGGGACATCATCCTCTCGGGAAACTGCGACCGGTGGAGATGATGTTGCAGTTGTTGGTGGCATAAACAGAGTTGGTGCAGTAGGAGATGAAGCTGATAGAGTTGAAGGATTAGGAGTGGCTACAACAAGCGCAATGCTGGTTTTTGGTTTCTCATCAATCGAAGATGACAGGGACCCGGTTCTCAGCCTCACGGTACCGAGCACGACGATTGTGATTGGGAAGCGGGAGTTGGTATTTTCCACCATATCATACTCTTCCCATAGTGCCGAGGCATCGTCCTCGGTTGGTGTAACTAACTCAACAGATTGAGCATTTTGTTGAGTTGAGGAAGGTCGTCGTCTACTATGTAGAGAATCACCCTCCCCCCGACTTCTCCTTCATCGTTGATCACTACGGTGTCTGTGGTCGGCTCGAGCGGTGGGATCATCACTACAATTTCTGTAGACAACTTGGGTGCAACACTCTTTGCCTTTTTATTTTTTTCCCCCGGATGCGGAGGAATGGCTTCTTTTTGGTTGCTTGTTCTACGGTCGGGGACTCGATAAGAAGCACTTGCACCAGAAGTAGGCCTGGAGACACCTGTTCGGGTAATAGCTTTCTGCAGCAGCCTCACCGCGTCAGTAGGACTAGCCAAAATGTCCTCCTCAAGGATGACAATTGAGCCTTGAGGTAGACCTAAATTCAACAAGGGAAAGGCTAGTCAACTTATACGAAAAGTAAAGACAACATGAGTCCAATTTACCATGGTTTTTGGCCTTCCACCCGTATTTAAGGGACAGTTCTTTCCACATGCGGGTATGGGGCGTAATAATGTTCAAGATTCTTTGGACCCACTGGTTCAAGACTTCAACCCTAGGCGGTACCCACCGAGTTGCTGAAACGGGCGAAAGAAGAAGGGCCAATAACTATATGGGACGATCTTTAATGAAAGAAAAGACAAACGAGGAACTTAAGTGCAGTTCCATTGTTTCGGTAAGGATATAGTCGTGGCCATAATGATGTCGCATGTGGTGACTGCAACAAGCCGTTCCATCCACCCACAGTTGTTGTCATCATCCATGTTGGATAGCATTGCATGGTGGCCACACTTGCTAAAATTTATCATTCCCTCGCAAAAGAGTTTTGGGGAATAAAGGTTCATCAATCGAGCTAGGATTAGCTCCTCTCCAGTCTCCTGGAACAGATGCCAAAGATAAGCAACTGTACTCCACATAGAAGGACTTACTTATGCTAGGCATACCTGGTAGCGGATGCAGAACACCACGATGATGGAGTCAATATCTACACTCAAAGAAAATGCCCCAAAAGTAAAGGGATATGTATAAAAATACGTAAAATCCTTCTTGGGTAAGGTTATCCGCTCCGCCGGGTGGGGAGCGATAATGTCTAAATCTTGGCAATGTCCTTCTTTCTTCACAGCAGGAATATGGAAGGACAGATGAAATAAGGGTATATGCTAATGGCCCACGTACAAGAGTGAGCGGAAGGATACTTCTCTTCAAAGTCTTGAGTAGTGACAAGACCCTTTGGGATGATGGAGCTCACCGTAGGAGGAGCAACATCATCAGCTTTACCTTTGTTCTTTGAGAAACTAGGGTTTCTATAAGAAGAGGCCATTTTTATCGGAAAGGAAGGACAGTTTTTCTATCAAGAAGAAGGTTAAAGAAAGGTTGAAGACAAACTACGAGTTGAATAAAGAGAGTTTGAGAAAGTTTAGAGAATTAGGAAGTGACAATAAAGAAGTTCAATGCGTATAAGTAAAGGTATAGGCGGCTAAAATCTTGGCCATAATTACCTCGATAACTGGAAAACGTGATGTGCTAAATCGTGGGATGACACGTGTTCATGCCATTAAATGCGGATAGACGTGAGTCTAATCAATCGTCAGAAACTTTTCAGAGGGGGTCATAGAATTTCAAGCAAAAAATGGTATTGCTACTAACTTCCCGGTGGCACAAAGTTATGCCATCGGAAAGCAGGGGGACTATCAACATAGGGTAAAATATGTTTATATTAAATGTTCGCATGAGGGAGTGACACGTGGAGCCGAAGACAGAAGGTAGTTGGATCTGGAGGCAACGATCTCGTCTGTTACCGGATCGAATGATACTCATAAAGGTAAAATAAATGCCTGCCACCTGGTAGCATTTAATGAATAATATTATACAACATTAAGTATGCGGCCCGTTACAAAGAATATGGCATTCACTGCCTGTCGTTACACATTCTTCAATGACCCTCATAATTGTCATTAAAGACGGGCTTGATCCTTGGACTTTTTTCCTTGACAAGCATACACGGTATTCTATCAAAAGAAAAAAATACATTTTACTTTCTTGCTTATTTATACTGTTCTTATTTCCCTCGGTAGCTCCGCGCATGGGATTAAGATATCTGCCGTTTCATTCCAATTTCAAGGCTAAGTCTTACATTTTTTTGTCTAATTCATCTATTATTTTAAGATCAAATTAATTCACTTGTCTATAAACCACATATAAATTCAATTGTACCATTTACGGGTAAACATTGATACATCTACAATAACATACATACTAAAAACAAATATCATACAACTAATTATATAGTATATACTTATTTATAACTTATTTACAACTTTCGTACATTATTTTTACCCAGTTAAATACATTTACAATATCATACAACTTAAATACAATTTTCTTAAATTTTTTATGCAATATGTCTTTTGTATGTATTTTATATCTGATTTGTATATATTTTATATGTGGTGTGTTTTTCTTCCTCTCTGAAATTCAAATCAAGACTTCCTCTGTTAATACAATTTTGATTCACATCAACAACTTTATGTAAAAATATAGTATTGATAACCTAAATACGAATTTCATACAACGATTCATACATTATACTATTATTTTTCAACTTTTATACTGCTAGATCTCAGTTAATTTCAATGATGCAAAATAACCAATTACTCCCTATGTGCAGGAAAAGATTATGAGCAATAAAATGGAGGCATATGGAGGTAAAAATGAATCAAATAAAAAAAAAAGGAAAGAGAAGCGGAAAAATCAATCGAGGAAGATGGCAAAATTAATTAAAAGAGATTAAGGGAATGAAATCATCCGCTATATGAAGGATCTCAATCAAAGGAGATTAAGGGCATGAAATCATCAGCAAAAGATTCTCCCACATAAAGACGTCAATCAAAGACACAAATCAAAGGATTTGGCAACGGGAATATTCTCTCATTTAAGGAAGAAATCATTCAAGTCCGCGAGTCAAGGCAAGTCAGCAGAAGAATCAATCTCGGAAAGAATCAATCTATGATTGTCTGAATACAAATCCCTTGGGTTCGCAATCTCTGAAAAAGACGTACAAAACTTAAAGGCCTCGAGAAGTATAAATACCTACTGCACCAGCCTTGGAACACGATATTTGATCAAACCAACTTCAATCTCTTTGTTCTACTTCAAACAAAACATTGTAGTCTACTTTAGATTTCATGTGTAACAAAGAAGAGAAGAGAGAGAGAGAGAGAGAGAGAGAGGGAAAAGATCACTATTGAGGCATTGTATCAATTATAGAGAGAATAACAAGTGACAAAAGTTGTTGGTGTATAATGACATCAACTCATCTGTATTAAGCCACTTCATACTTGAAAGAGATTACCCTTGCAACCCAAGGGGACTGAACGTAGGATTCAGTCTGAATCTGAACCAATATAAAAATATATTGTGTCATTTGCTTTCTGCAATTTATATTTTACATTCTGTTCCTGAATAATCCAGTCGACTAGAAAGAAAATTAGTCAACTACCTTGAAAAATAAAAGAAAAACTACAATTCACCCTCTTGCACTTCCAATTGGTATCAGAGAAAGTCTTACACTTTTTTCTTAACCGCTTGTGAGAAAAGATCATGGCAAATCAAATAAATGTTGGAGAACACTTTCAAGAAGGAACGTCACAACCCATTTTTAATGGACAACATTTTTTTCACTGGAAAGTGCGAATGGAAATCTTAAATCTTATTATGTGAAAGTATGGCGTGTTATCAAAAAGGAAAAGTATCCACTACCAACAACAACTCAACCACCTGCTGCTCCTGAAGATATAGATGAATACATAGACGAACAAATGGCGGTAGTTCAGGTTAATGCTAAGGCACGAAACCTATTGTATAACGCTATAAGTGGAGAAGAGTATGAGAAGATTTCAAGTTTTGATACGACTAAAGAAATGTGATACAAACTTGAAGTCACCTATGAAGCAACCAACAAAGTGAAAGATACTCGAATAAACATGTTGGTTGATGATTATGGACTTTTCCAAATGAAAGAAGGAGAATCCATTGAGGAAATTTTCGCAAGATTCAACAAAATCATTAGTGATCTGAAAGCTTTTAGTAAACCCTATTCAAGTGGTGATCAAGTTCGAAAAATCCCAAGGAGTTTACCTACCACTTGGCAGACGAAAGTAGTTGCACTCGAATCTCTAGATCTAAACAAACCTTCATATGATGAACTAATAAGAGATCTTATAACATTCGAGAAAAACCATCTCAAGAAAACAAGTCAGGAAGAAAAGAAGAAAATAGTTTCCTTCAAATGTACAACTGAAGGACCTGAGAATCATATTGGTGACGATCAAGAAGCTCTTGAAGAAGAAAATGCTACGGTATGAAGAAACATAGATGGGTTAATGAGAAGGTATAGAAATATAAGAAGGGGAAGAATTCCATCTAGGAGAACCAGGCAATACAATGAACAAGACAAGAATGACAGGAAGTGCTATGAGCGTGGAATGTATGGGCACGTTCAACATGAATGCCCAGATCTTAAAAGAAAGCGACATGAACAAATACTCTGGCTGATGGACCGATGAAGATACATCAGACGGGGAATGCAAGGAAAATACTGAAAAATATTTCATGGCACGAGGTCAAACAAGAGAGGTAAGATCCTATAATTGTGATAGATACAATGAATTGCATGATATTCTTGACCTTACCCTAAAAGAGTCTCAAAAAATGTTGAATGAACTAAGGGGACTCAATAGGGAAAAGAAAGACTGAGAACTTTAGCTTGAAGTCAGTGAAATTGAAAGAGACGTACTTCAAGATGAAGTTCAGGAATTACTATTACAACTTAATGGCATGCGCAAATCTACCAGTCATAGTTCAGCCAAGTATAACCAGTCAACTGGAAAAGGACTGGTTAGAGCTGAGTCCACAAGTACTAACACAAGTGGTAGATCGAAAACTGGATCATCCCCTATGTGTCATTACAGTAACAAAATTGAACACAAATATTCTTTTTGTTGATTTCGTAAATCTAATATTTTAGGATGGATTTGGAAACCCAAAAATAATCCTGATTCCAGTAGAACTAACCAACAAGGACCCAAGCAAGCTTGGGTACCTAAAAGAAGGTGAAAATTCTATTTTGCAGGAATACCACAGAAAGAGTTGCAAAGAGAAAAGGTATTTAGACAGTGCGTGTTCCAGTCACATGACGGGTGATAAAAATTTATTCAAAGTAGTCACAAAAATAAATGATGAAAATGTCAAATTTGGTGATTATTCAAAAGGAAAGATAGTTGGTATCGGTACAGTTCCATTCGGAAATAATTGTTATATTATTGAGGTATATCTTGTAGATGGACTCAACTAAAAAAATTTGAGCATAAGTCAGCTATGTGATTCGGGATATGAAGTAAAATTCAAGAAAACAGGATGCGCCTTTGAGGATGAAACAGGTAAAATTATTCTTCCAAGAAAAAGGTATGAAAACGTTCATCGAAAATCTAGACAATTATATTGTCTAGCATCCATTTCTGATGATCCATGGATTTTTCATAAAAAACTTGGTATTGCAAGCATGCATCTTATTGAAAAAAATGTCCAAACATGATTTAGTTATTGGTCATCCCAAACTCAACTTTTCTACAAATCATGTATGTGGTGCATGTCAAATTGGTAAACAAACTAGATACTCTTTCAAAATCAAGGACATTGTGCCCACTACCAAGCCCTTACAATTAATTCATATGGACTTGTTTGGACCCACTAGAACTGCCAACATTGGAGGTAAATGTTTTTGTTATTGTTGATGACTACTCACATTTTATATGGGTAATTTTCTTATCTCATAAAGATGAAGCTTTGAAATTTTTTGAGATTTATTGCAAGAGAATTGAAAGAGAAAAAGGGCATCTAATCACAACCATCCAAAGAGACCATGGAGGAGAGTTTGATTTTAGATCCTTTGAAGAATTATGTATTAATCAAGGGTATACCCATAATTTCTCAGCCCCAAGATCACCCCAACAGAATGGCGTAGTTGAACGCAAGAATAGAACTCTACAAGATATTGCAAGAATAATGATATTAGAACATTCACTGCCAAATCACTTTTGGGCTAAGGATCTTGGAAAATTTGATCCAACGAGTGATGAAGGTATTTTTCTTGGTTACTCAATTAAGAGTATATCATTTAGAGTTTACAACAAACGTACATTATCTATATAAGAATCAGCGCATATTATATTCGATGAAAATAACTCTATGACTGAGAAAAGAATAATTGCAGTTGATGAAGACACCAGTCAAGAAGTATCACAAATAAATAAGCCACAGAAGTCGACTGATATTGCAACCATAGTCATCGAGTCGACTAATGAACCTGTGATAAATCTTGCTGAACCACAAAAGGAGTCGACTACTTCTATAGTTTGAACATGGCCGAATGAATGGAGAAGCAAATATGAATATCCTCAAAAGTTCATCATATGGGATACAAGAGAAGGGATGAAAACTAGAGGGTCTCTAAAAAAGAAAGCAAATATTGCACTTATATCTGAAGTATAACCAAAGAAAGTTGATGAATCCTTAACAGACTCCATCTTGATACAAGCCATGCAGGACGAACTTGATCAATTTGAAAAAAACCAAGTTTGGTAATTAGTACCCAAGCCTGCAAATGCTATTGTAGTCGGAACAAAGTGGGTATTTCGAAACAAGCTAAATGAAGAAGGAAAGGTAGTAAGAATTAAATCCAGACTAGTATCTCAAGGCTACTCACAACAGGAAGGAGTCGACTATGATGAAACCTTTGCACCGTTAGTACAGTTAGAATCAATTCATATACTGCTCGTCTACGCATCTTTCATAGGTTTTAAACTATTTCAAATGGAAGTCAAAAGTGCTTTTCTAAATTGTTACATTGATGAGGAGGTATATGTAAACCAACCTCCTAGTTTTGAAAACTAACAATTTCCTTATCATCTGTATAAGCTAGCTAAAACGTTTTATGGACTCAAACAAGCTTCTCGAGATTGGTATGAAAGATTGAGTTCCTTTTAAACTAATCATGGTTTACCAAAGGTAAGGTGGATACTACATTATTTATCAAGATATCTACTAAAGGTAATCTTATTATTCAAATCTATGTAGATGATATCATGTTTGGTAGTACTAGTCTTCCTTTGTGCAAGGATTTTTCAAATCTCATGCAAATTGAGTTTGAAATGAGTATGATGGGAGAGCTGGCATTTTTCCTTGGACTACAAATCCATCAATCAGAATGTGGAATATTCATCTTCCTAACCAAGTGTACAAAGGATTGATTCAAAAATTTGGAACAAGGCCAAATCAATTGAACTCCTATGAGTCCTTCTACAAGTTTAGACAGGGATGAACAAGGAAACTCGGTAGACGAAACCAAGTATCATTTAAAGATCGGATCTCTACTATATCCAACGGCTAGTCGACCATATATCATGTTCATAGTTTTTAAATGTGCGAGGTTTCAGTCAGCTCCTAAAGAGTCTCACTAAACAGCAGTAAAGCGAATTATTCGTTATCTCATTGGAACCACCACTTACGAACTTTGGTATCCTTGGTCTAACAATTTTAAACTTGAGAGTTTTTTAGATGTTGATCTTGCAGGTGACAAGGAAGACAGAGAAAGCACAAGTGGGACTTGTCAACTACTGGGAAAAGCACTAATCTCTTGGAACAATATGAAACAAGGATCAATACCTCTTTCCACAACTGAATCAGAGTACATTGCAATTGGACAACGTTGTGCTCAATTACTATGCACGTCTCATCCATTTTGGTGACTATGAATTATTTTTTAAGCATATTCAAATATTGTGTGATAATTCTAGTGCTATTTTTCTATCAAAGAATCATGTGCATCATTCTAGAGTTAAGCATATAGATATTAAGCACCATTTGTTAGAGATCATGTTCTTAAAGGCAGCATAAAATTATTGTTTGTAAGTTTCACTGATCAATTAACAGACATATTTACAAAACCATTGTTAGAAGAATGATTTTGTGCATTATAAGACTCCCTTGGCATTATTTCCATAAACTCATAATTTTGGGGCCTTTGTGGTTATTTTTATTATTATTGTATCTTAGTTTAAATATTTCCTTAAGTGTGTAAGGTGCATTAATTATGTGTCTGTTACTTTTCCTTTTTCACACCTTTTTTGAGATCGTTCAATCATTGCGTCAAATCTCTGACGCCTTTTTGTCTGTACTCATCCGTCGTTTATCACCCTTTTAAGTTCAAAGTTTCTTCAGTCCCTCTCACATTGTTTGTATCTCCATTCCCCTGTTCCAAACCCTACCATGGCAAAGCACTCCAAAACCCCTCTTCTTCTACCCGCAAAAGCACTCGCTCCAGGGAAAAACCCACTCCGAGGACTTTGCCTCCTCTCAAGATCTCTTAGACGATTCTCGCAGTCTCAATGAAAAGGCCCTAGAAAATGACCCATGGCTGACCCCCTGAAACCTTCACTCCCAAAAAGCCCAAAACCGATCTCTCCAGTTCTCTTGAGTCTGGCCTAAATTTCTGGGACACTCCAAACATGGATGCCTTCATTGCTTTCAAATACAAGCCTGTCGCTCATGGAAGAGTTATCGATTATAATGTCATGGACAACCTCAACTGCGAAGTGAAGTCAACTCATTGACATCCAAGGTTGGACAATTTTCTCCCTGCCTCCTCCAAAAGTATATGAACCTCTTATTAGAATGTTCCTAATATTCGCTCTAGCAAAACTGATAAAATAGAAACCTTGGTTCTTGGAAAATGTATTGTTCTGGACTGTGCTCTGTTTGATACTATTTTTCAATGTAGTTGTTCTAGTTTTTCTATGCTCTTTAAGATTACCTAGCCTTAGGACTTTGAAATCTCTTCTGATCAAGCTAAAAGGTGTATAACTGAATCACCTCTGACTCTCTTCCTAGTCAACTAGGACCTAGTGATGTCTATTTTGAAACTCGTGTCTCAGCACATATTGTAGAGACCACTCTTCTTCATAGAATAGGATCCTTTTCTACCTTCTTTCAGCGTGATACCTTCTTAGTCTACTGCGTTTTCACTAAGCACAAGGTGAAGTTGTCTTCTTGGGTCATAAATTTCATGATAGAAAGTGCCGATGATCCCACAAGTCTTCCTTATGGTATGGTTATCACCCATCTGCTAGAAGCCAACAACATATCCCTTTTTGAACATCCCTACATCACTGTCACCAAGTCTTACAATTCTAGATGATTTGCTAGCATGGGTTTTATTTATGTAAAGGGTGCCCGGGTCAAGAAACAAGAAGGTGAATCCAAGAATGTCCCCTCCGATTCTAAGGCAAAAGCTACCGTGTCACACCTTAGTACAACTGATTCTGACCTCTTAGAAAGATTGTCTCCATCAATGAAACATTGTCTGCCATCAAGAACTCCTTAACCTCTATGCAAAGCAAGATTGAAGATATCCATGTAGTGGCAAATGAGACAGGGTCTAACGTGTCCAAGATTCGAGTGCAGATTCTCAAGACTATAGAAAGAGCAGTAAGGGCCTTCAAAGGGATGCACGATAGAATTGATGGGGTCTGTGACGCAGTGAATGCTAGCTTTGATCGCTTCAAGGAGGAAGTTTGCAATACCCTAACCTACTTTCTACGCCGCAAATGTTTGATTTTTTAAGACAATTTTCTTTTTGCTTTGTATTTGCGACTGATGATTCATTCATGGGTTGTACTCTTAGAAAAAATACCTTTAATTTCACTGCTTTTATTTTGTTTTTGTAACGACCTGACCGGTCATTTTGAGAGTTAGCACCCCGATCCCCTGATAACGGTGTCTCCCATGTCTTATTAGGTTAATAGAACGAGTCGGAGCGTTGAGTGATAAAAATTGGAGTGTTTTTTGACATATAGTCCTTTAAGGTGAGCTTTAACCTTAGAAATTGGGCCGGAGCGGGAGCTTTGTGAAGATGGATCCGGAATGGAAATCCGTCGACTCTGTTAGCTCCGTTGAGTGATTTCGGGGTTGGGTTCATGTTCGGAATGTGTTTTTGAGGCCAGACGTAGATTTAGGCTTGAATTGGCGAAAGTTAGAATTTCGGCAATTTCGGCAATTTCGGCTGATAGGTGAGATTTTGATATCGGACTCGGAATGGAATTACGAAAGCGACAGCAGGTTCAAAATGTCATTTATGACTTGTGTGCAAAATTTGAGGTCATTCGGACAAGTTTAGACGTGGTTCGGCGTCGGGGGTGAATTCTTGAAAATCCCTATGATCCTTAGGCTTGAATCTATGCATTTTTGGGTATTTTGATGTTATGGGACATGTTTTAAGGCTCGACTAAGTTGGAATGAAATACGGTGGTCAGTTGGTGGTTTTGGTTGAGGTCCCGGGGGCCTCGGAGTTGTTCCGGATGCTTAACGGAAGAATTATGGACTTGGTAAATTGCTGAACCAGGATCCTTCTGGTGTTTCCGCACCTGCGATGGAAATTTCGCAGGTGCGAGCTCGCAAGAGCGGACCCTAGCCATAGGAGAGAGGTTGGGCCAGGCCTTCCTAGTCTCCGCAGGTGCGATTGGGTTTTCGCGGGCGCGGAGCCGCACCAGCGACAGAAGGCCCGCAGGCGCGACCTCTATCCAGCTTAAGTGAATCCCGCACCTGTGATTGGGTTTCCGCAGGCGCGACCTCTGTCCTGCTTAAGTGAAACCCGCACCTGCGATACCTTTTCCGCAGGTGCGGTACCGCAGGTGCGGTTGAAAGGACCGCTGGTGCGAAAATTGCTTTGTGTTTATTCTAAATCGGAGGGTTTTGAAGAGAAGGATCATAGGCAACGTTTTCTAATCCTAATTCCTTGTTAGACCATTAATCCCCATTATTTTCCTTAGCTTAATTAGCAAAAATGTGGGGGGAGGGG
>MDKH01143915.1:0-22630 GCA_005239495.1 Nicotiana undulata | reverse complement strand
TGGCCCGTTTGGCCCGGGCCCGGCCCGTTAGCCACCCTTACCAATAGCCCAGGGGTTTCCCAACATAGCCCAGCAAATCCCCCGATTTTTTCCAGGAGCGGGGTCATTTCTATGTCCCCAAAATGAAACACGTCCCTTTCACTGTCCCAGAATAAGGTTGCAACTTCAATCAGCATGTTATTTAGTTGAATGTCTAATAAGGATGACAAGTTTCCTAGGACTTTTCTCACATGTTTCTTGTCACTTGAGGAAAGATCTTCCCACCAATCCAGTAGTAGTTGTGGTATGTTGCTGACCATGCCGAATCTGGGGACCTCGTGCCTTATTTTCAACAAAACAAAAAGGTTAGGCCCTTTTCCCCTACTGATTCGACTATTTATACATCCATGATTAACATATTGGAATTTAGTTCTGCAAAATTAATGCACAAAACGTGGTTGCGTCCGTTAGGATTATGGAAACTCCGATGGACTTTTGGATAAGGCTGGTCTTAAAGGGTTATTATGCAGACAACATATTAACCCGGCTAGGTTTGACCATGATGTATGCACAATTATAATTAGAGTAAAGGTTTCTATGGGGGTCTAGACTGGTACCCTCAAGCGGACAACTTGAGGGGGAAAGGCACGGAACCCTCGATTGCACGGAGGATCGACTAGTTTTACCGCAAATAACCCTTTCCGAATTTAAAGGGTGATATAGGAAGAGCGTAACCACTCATCAAGCGTTGCTAAGGGATTGATTACGCACGAGTAAAATATGATGTTGATCATGATTTATGCAGCAGTAAATAGCATGTTGTCACGTATTTGCACGTTAGAAAAGCAATAAATACAATATTTATAATTGAAAGACGTTAAGAAGAAAAACAAAGAGACAAGTCAATTTCGTAGTAAGGAAATAAATACTTAAAAATAAATAATTAAGTTCACATAAAGGGAAAGGGAAAGGGTGCACCTGTATCAACCGAGTAAAGCATGCTTAGACTAAGTCACAAAGCAAATTTGTTATGGACCTAAATTCCCCAGCAGAGTCGCCATGCTGTCGCGCCCCCTTTTTCCCTCGCAGAGTCCGGGTTTCGACATTCTTTGGAACAACTTATTTCCTTTTGGGAAAGGGGTATGGAAATTGAAGAGTCGCCACCTAACGGATTAAGGTGCGTTAGGGCACCTAATGCAAAAAACTCATAAAAAGCATATTACATTACCACAGATTGGGTAAGGGTTCGAAATCACCTCGAGGGGAAGGTGTTAGGCACCCTTCGAGGTCCACAATGGTGGGTCCCGACCAAACTCATTTTGTGAATTAGTCATTAAGGAAATAAAGCAATTTAAACACATAGGGATTATTAAAATAGGAATAAAGGAGGTCCTAGGTTATTAGCCTATAAGATCGCTTCTGTGCAATACCTGGTAAGCATTCCTCAATTAGAGGTGTTATGCGTGGCATTAGCGCACATGTCATCATATCCTTTACTACCCAATTACACTCCCCTTAGTGGTTATATAAGCGATTCTAATTAAACGTACTCTTTGCATGTATTACCCGTCCCATCCTTATGGTTCTGGAGGTGTTTAGGACCTCTAGTTAAGGTGGATCTAGACTCTCCTAAAGTGCTTAAAAGGATAAAATCTAAGCGACAAGCAAAACAAATAGGACTGTCATATAAAGGAACAGTTAAAGGCCCACATTTATCTCCACAAATAAACATGCAATTGCACGTCTCAAACAACAGTATTTCAGACACTTTAAAAGTCCTATAGCAGGATATCTAGGTGAACACAAAGCAGAATATATGCAATATTTTATTAAAGCGAGGTAGTGGAGACCTAATCAGTTTGCCTACTGATTTTAGGGCTTGCTGAATCCGGGTAGTTCACAAACAGCTAAACAAAACACAGTTTTACAATTGCAAGATTTTAGTTGTCCTACAGGCTTGTCAAGGCGTGGATCAGAGATGTCCTATAAACACGATTTCTAATGGTTAATCAGAGCCGTAATAAACCAATAAACGATTTTAAGCACGCAACCATTATGTCCTATAGGCATGCTGTCTAGGTTCTAAAAATAATCACAAATGTTGCAGAACAGATTTTATATACTTATCTCTATAAGCATGATATCTAGGTGTTGGGACTACTTTTATACTTATTCTTATAAACATGGTTGCTACTGAAGAAACTGATTTTATACGATCAAGATATAGGCGTGTTATTTAGGCGAGTGTAATAAAAGTCCTAAAACATGGTTTCTAATGCACATAGGAGAATTTACGAACATGATTATTAAGGCAGGATTAATAACAAACTAGAGACATGCTTTCTAAGCAGGCGTGGGTATGTAGAACTTTAGAAAACGGAAGTTTAGAACAAATAGTGAAACCAACATGATTTCTAATGCACATAACAATCCTATAGGCATGGTTTCTAATGCATGTAGATAATCATAATAGTCCTAAGAGCAAGATTTCTACCTGATTTCCCCACAAAATATATCAAAATCCCTCCCATTTTACTAATATCCTCAATATCTGTTTAACAAGAATTATTATTACATGCCAAATGATAAATGAATTACAGAAATGAAATTGCTACACTATATGGAGCCTGGATAGGCCTAAAAGTAAAACCTGGAGGACCAGGCCTTCAACCAAGTCCATAGTGCCAATATCTCATAGTGTCCAAGAGGGTATCCTGGTGCGTCAAAGTTCCCAAGGGCTTCAGGGACCCCGAGCAATGCTCACACCAAGACCCTTTAAAGAAAAATAGTTTTTTGTGCGGTGTGGAAGGGCCAACCCCAGTGTGTCAGGGTTCGGAGGAGTCTCGTGGGCTCCTAGGTAGGGGTGTTCATGGTTCGGTTTGGATCGGTTTTTTCCTAAAAAGAAACCAAACCAAGTAAGTCGGTTTTTAAAATATTAGAACCAATCCAAACCAATTAAGTCGGCTTTTTTCGATTCGGTTTTTTGGTTTTTTCGGTTGTTTGTTAATTTTTTCTTAAATATAAGACATACACTACCAAACACATATTCAGGCGACCACATTTTCAACGTGACACTATCATATAATTTGCCCTTTGAGAAATCTATTATTTAATAAAATATATTGATGATAATTGAATCAAATAATGATGAATAATTTAAGGACTCAATTAAAAATATTTTTTTTAACATGAAATGGATTCTTACACTTAACAAAAGAAAACTACCAATCAAACTAGAATATAAAGGTAAAGAATTGTACTATAAGTGCAAACGATTAACATTCACCATAAATTTTTTGAAACTTTGTATAAAAATATACATATATATAGGTGTAATAATAAATTTGAAATAGTTGTCGCGCCCCCTTTTTCTATCGCACGGGTTAGGTACGGAGAGATCGGGTTTATGACATTTTGGACAACTCCTTAAAGGAAGAGGGTTTAAGGAAGAGTCGCCACCTAATAATTTTTATGGTGCGTTAGGGCACCTAGAGTTGATAACTCATAAACTAGTTTGCATTACCAGAGATTGGGTAATGGCTTGAAATTATCCCAAGTGAAAGGTGTTAGGCACCTCTCAAGATCCACAACTGTGGGTCCCAACCAAGAATTTTTTTGAATTTGGACGATGAACAAATAGCAAGCAAGGTTCATATAAGAGGGGATTTCACACAAAGCATAATTTATTAAAGGTTTTGAAAACATTACAAAAAATAAATAAATTATCCTAGGTTTAAAGTAATACAGATCACATCAATGCAATACCCGGTGTGTCACTTCCTCAAAGAGGCAGCTACACGTGGTATTAGCGCACCGGTCATCATATCCGTATTCTACCCTTCCCACCCCGTAAAGGTTTAAAATGCGTGTGTGCTGGTCACGAATGCTTATCGCGTGCTATTACTCATCCCATCCTATATGTCCTGGAGGGTATTTAGGACTACTATTCCTACACGGTGGGTACTAGGCTGAACCCTTAGGTTTAAAGGATAAAACACTAAGCGACATACATAACAAGTAGGACTGCACGTATAAGGGAACACCTAGAGGCAAATAAAGGCTCACAGACCCTCCACAAGTAAACATGTAAGTATCACACTCAAACACACTTAAGGTCTCAACGATGGGAGTTTAAAACAGGAGTTTAAAGTGAAACCAGTAAGTGGAAAAAGTATCTGCTTTGAAAAAGCTTAGCGATGAAGTAGACAATTCAATTTAGATTGAGTAATTAAGAAAATGGTTGATTTTCAGAAATGCAGTTGTTTAGAGACAACGGTAGGATTTAGAAGATATACAGGGATTTAAAGTTTCCATAAAAATACAGATAAAAATCATTAAAGCATGGTTTGCAGTGATATAGTGATTTTAAAAGAGAAGTGACTAAAATGCAGTAGCTTAACAGAGAGTAGTAATTAAAAAGAGGATTATAGTAAAAGAGTGGTAAAATTGTATCAAAAATAGCAGGTTTACAGAGAAAGGATTCAGAATTGCACGATTAGAGCGGAGTGAAGTAACTTCACAACCCAGCAGTTTGAAAACATAATAGTGCAAGAACCATAAAATCTTAAGGGTTAGCAAATGCACGACTTCAAGATTTGCTAAAATATAGAGTAGAAGTCTTAATAAGAAGTAGAGTGAACTTCAGAGAGGCAAACTCAAGAATGGGAGCAGCAGAGTTCAAAAAGGTTAAAAAGAGGCTGATTAAACTAGTAGAACATAATTGATTTGATTTTAATACACATTAGGCCTAAAGTTTGCCTAGGCGTCGTATACATTGCCTAACTATCTCAAAGGGTGAACATGCATATTTGGATTCTGATTTTAAAGGTATATATTTGCAGAAAATGTTTCAAGTAGACTAAACATATTTTATGGGATTATTAGATTAACATGCTAATTGGGCTTTGTAGTTTGACAAATAAGAAGTCCTAAGGGCAGGATATCTAATGCACACAGGAGTACCCTAAAACATGGTTTCTAAATGCCATGATCATGAGAAAATGAAGTGATAATGCCTTACAACCGTTTATTTGCTTTTTCTGGTTATTACTGTGATCATGGTTTACGAAATGAACATAATAGATATATGCTGAAAATTGAAGAACCTAAAGCAGGATTTCTAATGAGATGCATGTCCTAGGCAGATTATCTATTGCACAAGTAAGTAAATAGAAGCCTATAAGCATGTTGTCTACCCATGATTACACTAAGCATGCATAACCCCCAGAATCCACTATCCAGCCCCAGTTGTTCATTTACAAATTATTACAAACCAGTAATAAATGAGTTATAGTAATGAAAAAAGAAAAATAAGAAGTTATTCTATAGGGAGCCTTCAATCAGGCCCAATCTCCCAGCCTCACTCCTTTCGAGTTTCACAGCCTTACATGGCCTGGGTGCGGCAAAGTTCTCTAGGGCCCCAAATGGGTCCCTGGCCAATACCAGCACCCAAGCAAATTGCCAAGATTTTAACAAAGTGTACTGTGGAATTACCAGCCTTGTGTTTCAAAGTTCAATGAGTACTCAGGGGTACTCAGGCAATGCTCACACGAAGGGGGTAGGACCTAATTTCTAAGAGTAGTGTGAAGTGCTTATAGTTTAAAAGAGTTGAGCTTGAAAGGCAGTTCTGAAATAACAGTTTTGAAAATGACTTCAGAGAACAATGTAAGAGTTTTATGAAAGAAAAATAGTTTGCAAAAGGAAAGAAACAGGCCAATCACAACTCAGCAAAGGTGCAGGGTTCAAGAGACAAACTCAACAGGGGAAAGGGAGTTGGGGACAAGTAATTCGCATGATAGCAGCAAACTTACACGCAATTAGTCCTTAAAATAAAGTTACAGGTTCTCAAACAATCACAATTATCACAGAGCATTAAGTATCGAACAGAGTCACATACTCGATGCAGACTTGAATCATATGACAACCAAGCATTGTGTAGAGGGGACAAACTTATAGTATTAGGAGTCATGCAGAAGATGAAAACATATAAGAGATACTAGTCATGCTGAGATAAAGAGTAAAAGTACCCACATATGAAAATAGGTATGCTAGTTTCACAGGAGTCAAACAAAGTCATAATAAATCACACAAGGGAAAGCAGGGGACATATTAGGCTAAAAAGGAAAAGGGGATAATGGGGACATACTAGTTACATGGTAGGCAATAGAACCACAAGATAAAACACAAAAGGAATAGTAAGTAACTAAACAAGAACTGGAGCATATTGTATAGAGATAATATAAGACTAACTTAGAGGCATACCAGTCGAATAGTAAGGAATAGCAAAATGCAAAGAGATAGAGCAGCAACAACAATGTGCAGAATGAGAGAGCAGCAGTAGAGTAAATAGAGAAAGAGAGAAAGAGCACATGAGAGAATGCAGAATAGTCTCTGTGTGTGTCCTTTGCTAGTGAAAGAGTATAAGCATATATAGTTGCAAATAGGTAGTAAATAAGGTAACAAACAATTAGCTCAGCAGAATTATGGAAGTAGGCATCGATTCGAATCAAATTAATAGAAGTACTCCCTTTAATTAAGGAGTCATACTCAATCAGGGATAGACTAGTAATATAAGGAAAGAAGATCATGTAAGACTGACTGTCCAAGTATAGCACATGTAAGTAAGACCAAGTTCAGAATCCTATTTAAGGAGAAATATATACGTATCAATTTGACAGTAATACCAGACACGAAAATAGAGCAAGAGATAGTTAAAAATTGAAGATCAGCAAGGACATCCTCAAATGAGGCCCTAATTACAAGAAATCAACATTAATTAGAGGAAAACATCACAAGGAAGTAATTTCAGCACACAGAGCAAGTAATTAGTCAAGGTTCAGAAAATCCAATTAAGGAAAGTTCTGTAAGAATGAATCTAACTGTAGAATCAATCACATAATTAAGCAAGTGAATAATTTGTAGGTCAAAATTAGGGACTTAAGTAAGAATCTCATAGAGTCAGGGATTCTACACTAGCACAAACGAACATGACATAATAGGGAGAATCAAAGAATCAGAACCCTAATGATTATAATAACAAGAAATCACATAGGTTTAGAGATCTAGAGAAAAATAGAATAGCTCACAATATTATAAGCATAAATAACATAAAATAGACCAAAATCAGAACATGGTACGAATCATGATACAGGTAAAAGAAAAGAATAGTCAGGAACCCTAGTGACGAGCACATAGAAAATAACACCAGGGATCACAGAGTATCCACAAAAGCAAAGCACTCATGCTAAACAGATAAACGTAGATGGCCAATATACTCAGACTCTCAGATTGAACCAAGAAATTCGGGATTTTTAACAACAAATGAGTCAAACACGAGGAAAAGCTCAAATAAAGTTAGAACACGGTAAAAAAACCACAAGAATAATGCTAAGAAGTTAAAAGAGGACTGTTTCGAAAAAGGGTTTCGAACCCTAGTTTTAAAAAGATGAGAAGTCGTTTAGGAAATTGAGAAATCTTTGAAGAAAACATGGAAAGAACTGATAATATGTTTAGATCTACTACGGATCTAGAAAAAATCGAAAAGTTCAAAAGTTAGGGTTTCATAAGAGAATCAGAGATAACCGGAGAACCTGGCGTGAAGCTCGAAGGTAGTGGTGATTGTGGCATGGTCGTGTCAAAACCCCACCGGAGAAGGCCGGAAAATCACCAAAGCAGGAGCCCCAGTAGATGTCTGGGCCTGGTAAAGACCAACGGAGGTCTCAGAGACGGAGAGGATCGGAGAGATAAGGCTTCAAGGCGGTTGGTGGTTGAAAGGGGAGAGGCTGGAGGTGGCCGGAGGCAGGCCAAGAGCCATCGGAGAAGGACAAGAACCAGAAGGTTCTAGAGAGAAGGAGGAGAGAAAGAGACAGGTAGAGAGAGAGACCAGTCTCGAAGACTGAGGGGTCAAGGTGGGGGGGTCGTTCGAGGGTTAATTATGGTAAGGTAATATTTACCCCTGTTTACCCGGGAAGGATGAAAGAATTGTTGGGTAAAGATATGATGACTAATTTTTGACCGAGTGGAAATTGGACGAGAGATTTAGGCCGCACCCTGGTTTCTGAGTTGCCTACATATCTCTGGTTTTACAGGAATCAGGCCGTATGTAGTTCCGGAATCATCGGCAAAATATACCAGTGATGTTTCACAAGAACGGACGCAAGGTGCAAGGTAAGACAAAATTAAAAGGTCTTACGGGGTTGTTTTGGAGAACTGGAGCGGTCCGCTCCTGCCTGGTTGGTTATTCCAGCCGGATTACCTGCAAGTAAATAACAAGCATATATCGTGCATAATATAAATATGATGCAAGTTCCCGTTGGACTATGAATGCCGTCTTTGGACAATTTAGGATGATGTCCTTAGACCATGATGTCCTGGCCCATGAATCGCTTGGTGCGAGATTCGCAGGCTATGAAATGATGTTCTCGGGCCATGAGGATGGTGCCTTTGAATAATGATATGCAAGTTGAATAAAAGAGATCCTTAGGCCATGAAATGATGTTCTCGGGCCATGAAGATGGTGCCTCTGAACGATGACGCCTTTGGACAAGTTGGCGATATTTCAACCCATGAAGAATGCAGTAGTATGATGCTGACAAGACAGAGCTTAGTCTTGAAATTTGGGAAAGGAAAAAGGGGCAGAGCTTAGCCCGAAATAAAGCGTAAATAAATAACGTAACGAAAGGTGATTGCTTTGAAAAGGCAGAAAGAAGCTTTGCGTAATGAAATAAAATGCGGAGAGAGGTAGCGTGGAACCTCGGAAGGAAGAATGATAGCCTTATGCAATGTAGGAAATAAATGATGGGGAGGTAGCGCTTAACCTCGGAAGGCAAAATGGTAGCCTTATGCAAAGATGCGAATGCAGGGGGAGGTAGAGCTTAACTTCGGAAGGCAGAATGGTAGCCTTATGCAATGCGAGAAAATGCAGGGGAGGTAGAGCTTAACCTCGGAAGGCAGAATGGTAGCCTTATGCAATGCGAGAAAATGCAGGGGAGGTAGAGCTTAACCTCGGAAGGCAGAATAGTAGCCTTATGCAATGCGAGAAAATGCAGGGGAGGTAGAGCTTAACCTCGGAAGGCAGAATAGTAGCCTTATGCAATGCGAGAAAATGCAGGGGAGGTAGAGCTTAACCTCGGAAGGCAGAATAGTAGCCTTATGCAATGCGAGAAAATGCAGGGGAGGTAGAGCTTAACCTCGGAAGGCAGAATAGTAGCCTTATGCAATGCGAGAAAATGCAGGGGAGGTAGAGCTTAACCTCGGAAGGCAGAATAGTAGCCTTATGCAATGCGAGAAAATGCAGGGGAGGTAGAGCTTAACCTCGGAAGGCAGAATAGTAGCCTTATGCAATGCGAGAAAATGCAGGGGAGGTAGAGCTTAACCTCGGAAGGCAGAATAGTAGCCTTATGCAATGCGAGAAAATGCAGGGGAGGTAGAGCTTAACCTCGGAAGGCAGAATAGTAGCCTTATGCAATGCGAGAAAATGCAGGGGAGGTAGAGCTTAACCTCGGAAGGCAGAATAGTAGCCTTATGCAATGCGAGAAAATGCAGGGGAGGTAGAGCTTAACCTCAGAAGGCAGAATAGTAGCCTTATGCAATGCGAGAAAATGCAGGGGAGGTAGAGCTTAACCTTGGATGGCAGAATAGTAGCCTTATGCAGTGTGAGAAAAATAAAATGACAGTAAGAGTTCTTAGCTGATGATAGATTTTGGCGATATGATCGTTGTGAATGAAGCATTGTTTGCGATAATAGTAAGTGTCGGCATGCGCGACGAGTTTGAGAGCGTATCTTTGAGAAGTATGCGTCTTTCGGGGATAATAAGATGTTTTGGTCTTTCGCCGTATTTGTGCCTGCATCCAGAGAAATAATCGTGAGTTCTGTAAAGGGGAGGGTTAGTTCGTATCCCCGCTGGCTCGGCTCGGCCTATCTGCTTGATAACGATAACTTTATTGTACCATGGGGGTAGCGTTGCTAAACAAGCCGTTTTGGGAAGTAAATATGCATGGTTTTATAAAATATAACATACAATTTAAAAATAAATTTCTTTGGATGAACCGACGACCACGACGCGATTCAGGACATTGCAACTTCTCTTGCTACGAAATTTTGAGGGTCCTACTCAAAATTCTGCCCCAGTTTGATAGGTGAATGCTTTTAACTGTTGCTTGTGCGGCGACCGGCTGAACTCGCTTCGGAATTTTGAGGTCCCTCCTCAAAATTCTGCCCCAGTTTCCATTCGTGGGGAAAATGAATTTTTTATTAAAATATGACCGAACCCATAGGGCTGCCTACGTATTCCCTCTTAAACGGGAATCAGGTCAGGCGTAGTTCAATTTACAACATTGAGAAAATCATAAAGAGTTACACATAGTAGCGCTTGACTGCATCTGAGTTGATTGGTTTAGGCCAAACTTCTCCATCCATTTCTGCAAGTATGAGTGCTCCTCCTGTCAGCACTTGGTGGACCATGTACGGGCCCTGCCAATTGGGAGATAATTTTCCTTTTGCTTCCTCTTGATGAGGAAAGATTTTATTTAACACCATCTGCCCCGGTGTGAATCATCTTGGTTTGACTTTCTTGTTGAAGGCTATGGTCATTCTGTTCTAATATAGCTGACGACAAACTGCGTTCATTCTTTTTTCGTCTATGAGGGCCAATTGCTCATAACGACTTCTTACCCATTCTGCGTCGCTGATCTTAGCTTCTTGTATGATTATTAGAGATGGAATCTCAACCTCGGCGGGAATAACAACCTCTGTGCCGTATACCAACATATAAGGAGTTTCCCCAGTTGATGTGCGAATCGTGGTGCGGTATCCCAGTCGGGCGAATGACAGCATCTCATGCCACTGCTTGTGTTTCTCTATCATCTTTCTTGGTATCTTCTTGATGTTCTTGTTGGCAGCCTCAACAGCTTCATTCATTTGAGGTCTGTATGCTGTAGAATTCTTGTGCTTGATCTTGAAGGTTTCACACATTGCTTTCATCAAATCACAGTTAAGGTTGGAACCATTGTCGGTGATGAACGACTCTAGAACTTCGAACCGACAAACAATGTGGTCGCGGACAAAGTCGGCCACGACCTTCTTAGTAACTGCTTTGTAAGATGCTTCTTCGACCCATTTGGTGAAATAGTCAATGGCGACCAAGATAAACCTGTGTCCGTTGTAGGCGGCAGGCTCGATTGGTCCAATAACATCCATGCCCCAAGCGGCAAACGACCCGGTTGAGCTTGTTGCATTAAGCTCACTGGGAGGTACCCTTATCATATCCCCATGTATCTGACATCGGTGGCATTTGCAGACATACTGGATGCAATCTGTTTCCATGGTCATCCAGAAATAACCAGCCCGAAGTATCTTCTTTGCTAGAACAAACCCGTTCATATGAGGACCGCATGTACCAACATGTATTTTCTCCAACAACTTTGTTGCTTCCTTTGCTTCGACACATCTTAGCAAACCCAGATCGGGAGTCCTCCTGTACATGATTCCTCCGCTGTGAAAGAAATTGTTTGATAAACTTTGAAGAGTGCACTTCTGAGTAGCGTTTGCAAGCTCTGGGTACTCTCCCTTTTCCAAGTACTCCTTGATATCATGAAACCAGGGTTTTCCGTCTGCTTCCTCTTCAACATGGGCGCAGTAAGCTGGCTGATTGTGGATCCTCACTGGGATGGGATCAATGAAGTTCTTGTCTGGATGCTGGATCATAGATGACAAGTAGCCAATGCATCGACGAACTGTGCCGGAATTCAATCTTTGTGAACCTTTTTCTCAATTCCTGCACACGATGTAGGTATGGTAGTATCTTGGAATTCTTGGTCGCCCATTCTCCTTGGACTTGGCGTATCAATAAGTCTGAGTCACCAATCACTAATAATTCATGAACATTCATAACGATGGACAAGTTGAGCCCCAGGATGCAGGCCTCATATTCAGCCATGTTGTTGGTGGAGGGAAATCTGAGTTTTGCGGATACCGGATAATGCTGGTCGGTTTTCGATATCAAGACTGCTCCACTACCAACCCTTTTTAAATTTGCTACTCCATCAAATAACATCCTCCAACCGTCGTAGGATACCGCAATGACCTCTCCTACGAACGACACTTCTTCATCGGGGAAATACGTTTTCAATGGTTCGTATTCTCTGTCCACAGGATTTTCAGCAAGATGATCGGCTAATGCTTGTCCCTTGACCGCCTTCTGAGTTATGTAAATGATGTCGAACTCACTTAACAGGGTCTTCCATTTAGCTAGCTTGCCAGTGGACATGGGCTTCTGAAATATGTACTTTAGCGGATCCATCCTCGATATGAGGTACGTTGTGTAGGCACAGAAATAATGCCTCAGCTTCTGTGCGACCCAAGTCAAAGCACAACAGGTGCGCTCTAATAGAGAATACCGGGCCTCATACGGAGTAAACTTCTTGCTGAGGTAGTAAATTTCTTGCTCTCTCCTCCGTGTTACGTCATGTTGCCCGAGAATGCAACCGAAAGCTCCATCTAACACATCAAGGTAGAGTAATAGAGGTCTACCCAATTCTGGAGGTACCAAGACTGGTGGTGTTGAGAGGTACTCTTTGATTCTGTCGAAGGCCTTTTGACAATCCTCAGTCCATTTGGTGGCAGCATCCTTTCTTAGCATCTTGAAAATCGGTTCACAAATGACACTAAACTGGGCTATGAACCGGCTGATATAATTGAGCCTTCCTAGAAAGCTCATAACATCCTTCTTGTTCCTTGGTGGCGGAAATTCTTGGATGGATTTGACCTTTGATGAATCTAGCTCTATTCCTCGACGACTGATAATGAATCCTAGCAGCTTGCCAGCAGGAACCCCAAATGCACACTTTGCGGAGTTAAGTTTCAGATTGTATTTCCTTAACCTGTTGAAGAACTTTCTCAAATCTTCCATGTGATGATCAGCTTTCTTTGATTTGATGATGACGTCGTCCACATATACCTCGATCTCCTTGTGAATCATATCATGGAAGCTAGTAGTCATGGCTCTCATGTAAGTGGCCCCTGCATTCTTCAGATCGAATGGCATCATCTTGTAGCAATACACTCCCCACAGTGTAATGAAGGCCGTCTTCTTAGCATCTTCTTCGTCCATCCAAATTTGATGGTAACCAGCAAAACAATCTACAAAGATGTGTATGTTTGGCAAGGGGAAGTCGTCTTTCGGACTGGCCCAATTGAGATCCTGGTAGTCGACGCAGACTCTGACCTTCCCATCTTTCTTTGGTACAGACACAATGTTGGCTAACCATGTAGGATATTCGACCACCCGGAGAACCCCGACGTTGATCTGCTTGGTGACCTCTTCTTTGATTTTCAAGCTCATGTCTTGTTTGAACTTCCTGAGCTTTTGCTTCACTAGTGGGCATGTTGGATTGGTTGGCAGCTTGTGGGCCACAATAGATGTACTGAGGCCAGTCATGTCATCTTATGGCTAGGCGAATATGTCCTCATATTCCCTTAAGAATTCAGTATATTCCCCCCTTTCTGACAGCGACAGATGAATGCTGATGCGTATTTCTTTGACGTTCTCAGCGTTTCCTAGGTTGACGACCTCAATCTCGTCCAAATTAGACTTAGGTCTATTCTCAAATTTCTCGACCTTTTTAATAATATCCTCAGGTATATCATCCTCGTCTGGCTCGGAATCCGTTTGTTGTGTTGCCTCGTTGCATGTCACAGTCGTCGGTTCATCAAGATAAGTAATAGTAATGCTTTGTAAATAAAGTAATGGGGAGGAAAATAGTAGCAAGTAAATATAAGATTTATAAAGAAGCTGGAAATGCTTTAAATAATTGTTTGAACATGGGAGCTCTTTCTTGCAGAAATTAAAAATGCGAAAAGGAAGAAAATTCTTTAAATAAATAAAACTGTAAACAATGCTTGTTTCGTTAGCCTTGCTACCCCGAGGCTCGACGGGCTTTAGTTGTCCTGACGGACAAATTGTTGAGATATGATCCCTTGCTCACGACTTGTATAGAAGGGCCTTCCTCCCCCTCCTCCTCGAGAATGACACAGTAGTCCATATCCTCATAATCCAGAAATAGATCCCTCATTGCCGCTAGCGCTTCTTCCTTGTCTGTACCATATGTGATGTCAGTTGGCTGGGAAGTCTGCTCTATGTGGGGTATTGGCTTCTCCAATAGGTAGTAGGGGCCGCGCCATGGTGGCGACGAGTTCCTGAATTCCTTCCATGTGTACTAGTACCCCATACCAAAAGTGGTACTGTGCTTCTTGAGTGTTATTGGCTTTGTTATTCCTTGGAGATTCTTACCGAGCCCTTTACCTGGCTCGTACCCTTGCCAGTTCAATATGCTTTCAGTCTGACTGCCCCACCACTTTTCCTTGTCAATGGCGTTAACACGTTCAACGTTGTGGTAGATTTCTCCACCCAACTTCCTCCTTCCATCGATGACCGAAAAGGTATGGCGACCGTAGATATGGTTTCTACCGTCGCCATGAATGATTACCTCTTGGTTTTTCTATTCAAACTTCACAGTTTGGTGTAAGGTTGATGCCACGGCCCCAGCAGCGTGGATCCAAGGTCATCCCAATAGTAAGTTGTAGGATGCAGACACATCTATCACTTGGAAATCTACATCGAACCGAGTTGGTCCCATTTGTAAGCACAAGGTGATTTCTCCCATGGTGGACCTCTACGAACCATCAAAGGCTTTTACGTTGATCTCTCCTTCCTTTATCTCATGTAGACTTTTGCCCAATTTCTTGAGCGTGACCAATGGACAGATGTTGAGGCTGGAACCCCCATCAATTAGGATCCTTGTGATGAAATGATCCTCACATTGTACCGTGATGTGTAGTGCTCTGTTATGTCCTAATCCTTCGGACGACAGCTCATCTTCATGGAAAGTGATCTTGTGACTTTCCAGTACCTGGCCTACTATGTAGCACCCTTAGTAAAGCACTCCTGTGCGTTTCAAAGTTCTATAATAGGGAGAGGATGGATATTTGAGCTGGTGTTTCTTTCAACTGGTCGAGGATTGAGTATTCCTTGGCTTGTATCTTTCTCCACTGATCGTCTGAACCTATTTCAATGATGGGGGGACGGTTATTGGCCTGCTTGCTAGACTTGGCCAAATGTTCAGGGGTATAAACTCTTCCAATTCTCGTCATACCCTGTGCAGCGATGGCTTCTTCAGACTTGCCTTTACCTTTCCTCCTTGCTTCAGCGGTATAGACCCACGGTATGGCGTCTGAGTAAAAGGGTGCCGTTGTTGACATTGCCACTAGAATAGGTGTGGTCATTCTTATTCCTGCCGGAGTATATGTTATAGATGGCAAGACTGCAACTTTGAGTGGTTGTACAAACTCAACTTCGATCGGAACTGGGGGCTTTTCCTTTGCGGGTGGTCTCGATTCAAACTCAAGTGGAATGGACATGTTTACCTCAGCTTCCTCAAATGGCTGCATCTGGACCACGATCAGATTAAGAGTAATTGCAGGCTTCTTTGGATCACCCTCTGCAATCAGCCCAATTGATCCCTCGGATCCCAGCCATCATCAACCTCAATCATGTGGACACCACCTTTATGGTCAGGCAGCGGATTAGTGCGAACAATAGGATCAGGGTCCTTGGCTATAATGATCTTGTTATCTATGAGGGTCTGTATCTTTTCCTTCAAGGAACGACATTCCTTGATGGTGTGTCTTTCATGCCGGAGTGGTAAGCACAAGTTTTAGTTGGGTTGACCCACTGAGAAGGGTTCTCAGGGGCGGCGGCAGGAATAGGTGTGACATAACTAGCGGCTTTGAGCTTTTCGTATGGTTGGTCAATGGGTTCAGTTATGGCGGTATACTGTTTTGGTGGAAGACAGTCAAAATTTGGGCGAGGTCTTGGGAAGATTTGGCGATTAGGTGGTGATTGGTAGTGAGAAGGTTGGGAATTGTAGGCATTATAGACGGAAGCTGGTTGGGAGTATCTGGGCGAGGTAGGCTGATATATGGGTGGTGGAGCTTGGTAGCTTGGAGCTGGTTGGTATGTGAAGGAAGGTGCGGGGTATACTTGGTATTTGGGAGGGGACTTGTCTTGCTGTGCCACCATAACGGCTCCTACATCCCTTTTCTTGGACACACCACCAGATTGCATAGCTTTATTGGTAGCCTGTAAAGCTTCAAAATTAGTAACCATACCGTTTTTGATACCTTCCTCGATTTGCTCTCCCAGCTTGATGATATCAGAAAACTTGTGCCCCTCGACCATCATCAGCAAGTACTGAGGATCCTGAGCTCGTACAAAGAATTTCTTCATTTGTTACTCTTCCAAGGCCGGTCTGACCTTGGCAGCTTCTGACCTCCAACGAGTAGCATATTCGCGAAAGGTCTCTGTTGGTTTCTTCTTCAAGTTCTGGATGTAGAACACATCCGGTGCATTCTCCGTGTTGAATCTGAATCTATCCATGAAGTCCATAGCCATGTTCACCCAATTTGTCCATTTCTTTGGATCCTGGTTGATATACCAGGATAGTGCATCACCTTTCAAACTCCTCATGAAGAGTTTCATGCGGATTCTTTCATCTTTTCCCACGCCGACCGATTTGTCGCAGTAAGTCCTCAGATGGACTCTCGGATCACCAGTACCATAGAACATCTCAAACTTAGGAGGTTTGTACCCCTCGGGCAGTTCAACATCTGGTTGTATGCAAAGATCCTCATAGTTCAACCCCTCAATTCCTTTAACTCCTTCGACGCCCTGAACTCGGTTGGTCAATTTCTTGAGTTCCTCGGCCAGATTCCTGATGAGCCTATCCTTCTCGTCGGACTCATGGGTATGCGGTGTGGAATGAGCTATGGTTTCCACATAAATGGGATTATCGTAAGCCTGGAAGTGGTCTCTTGTCTGATCCTGGAGAGGCGGAGTGTTGTGGTGACATGTATTGCATTGTGCTGGTGGAACTGGATCTTTGGGGTGATTGGGTTGTTTGGGGATGTTTTTTGGTAAAGTGGGTTTTAGAGCATTTGGGAAGTGAACGTCTGGGACGTTGAGGGAGAATGATAAGTGGGCCAAGTTTTTGACTTGATCAAGTTCCTCTTGGAACTTTAGCAGCTTCTTCTCTAGTGGAGACATACCCTCGTGCAGAACCTGAATACCTTGACCATCAGTGATCTTAACCTGTTCATCCCTGTTGTCTTTTCTGGTATCGCTTGCATCTTCTATCTTAGTTTTACCCTTGCTTTTTCCTTTGGGAGGACTGGGAGGAAGAGTAGGAGGAGGGCCCTTTGATCTTGTGCAATAAGCTGTTGATGCAAGAGTGCACGAACTAACCTTTGGGGAAGGGGAATAACTAAAGAAAAAACAAAACAAAAGGTGGTGAAGTTATTGAGGAATCATAAAACATTGCGATATTTTAAACACGTAGTGCGGAAATGTAAGCTTGTCCTAAGTTTGGGGACCTCTTGATCCCGAGGTAGGCCTAGCAACAAATTAATTTGGAGAACTTAAAATACTAAATGCCTCATTTTATCGATAATAAAAATAGACAAATCCAACTTGACTCTAAGAATGCGAAAATATAAAATGTCACTAATGGCCAGTGGCCTTATTACATCAAAAGCAAGTTAAAGACAAATCCTATCTATTTGGTCCCAAAAGGGCCTTCCCCAGACTCGGCATCTCTGCTTGCCTTGATCAACATTCCCATCTCGCGGAGTCCCAGCAGCAAGTAGGTCCTGGCTAGAATTCCCGTTTCAGCTCCCTCGGTTTTCTGACAAGTCTCGATCCTCCTACGGAACTTCTCCTCCAGGTCAACTATGCCTCGCTCCAAGTGTGCTAGCCTTTGGGTGGAAGTGATGGCCATGTCCTTCCATTCCTCGATCAGCTTCTTGTTGGCTATGCGGATTTTGTGATGATCTTCCTCACAGTCACGGAGCCTCTTGCGAAGCTGGTTGAGTCTAGTTGTTGCCTCGACTTTCTCATCTATGACCCTATGTCCTCGAGCGAACCCTGGCTCAATACTTCCTCCCCAGTTATCTTCCAAACATCCAAGATAATAAGGAGAGCAACCAGCGTGATACCTGTCGGGCTCGATAGTATCCTTCTCCAATCGGATCCTGCAGTGCCACAATTACTGAGCTTGACACTTGTGAGGGCTGTTGTCATTTTGGAAGTCCGCCCTGAGATGACTCATTTTCTAGACCCTTGGGATGACTTGCTTCCTCCCTGCCTACCTCATGACTCGAATCGAGACGTAAGGGTATGTTCCTCTAAGACCAATCAATATCAGGAACGGAGTGTCTCTAGTCCGAATGATGAATTCGTCGGTCGGGAACCACTCGAACATCCATTGGATCTGATCCTCGGTCAAATTTTCCAATAACTCGACCCATCCATTGGCATTCTCTGGTTGTGCAAACATGTCGGGGATGTAGTTCATACGCTTTGGATTATGGAAAGCAATATGATCATCCCAAACTCTCCTATGTATGTCTTGACGGTAGTCACCCCTTTGCAGATGCTTGGTGAGCCAGAGCTGGAGTAGCAGGTTGCAACCCTCAAATGTTTCGCTCCTCGTTGACAGTTCTCTAAGGCTCGGTATATGTCGGCAATGATCATGGGTACGATGCTGAAATCTTGCCCTTCGATCCCTTCCATCAAAGTCTTGGTAACCATAGCCAATCTGGTGTGGATTCTCCCTTTCTTTGTCGGGAAGACCATCAGTCCCAAAAAGCAGAATATGAAGACGAATACCCGGCGGTGAATGTGTCCTAGAGAGGTGAGGGCGAACTCTTCCTGATATGTGCGGTAAGACTGACTACGGCCATACCTCTCGTACAAGTAGTCAAAAGGGATGTGCGAGTCTTCCCTAGCAGACTAAATCCAGATTCTTCTTGTGTCCCATCATCTTGAGAAAACCCTGTCCTGTTCGGTTTTCAGGCATCAATAACCCTTGAGACTCCCAAGGCAGACCAGCTAAACCCCCTATCTCCTCTAGCAGCTCTCATGGTTCCCAAATTGAAAAACCGACCGATCACAGTCCTAGAATAAGGTGGCAGCCTCTATCACCGTGTTATTAGGCTGAATGTCCAAGAGAGAGGGCAAGTTGCCCAGGTGTTTTCTGACTGCTGTTTTGTCGCTTGAGTGCAAGTCTTCCCACCAATTCAGAAGTTTTGGGTGGATGTTGGTAACCATGCCGAATCTGGGGACCTCGTGCCTCATTTCTGCAATCTAAACAGGTTAGGGCCTTACGCCCACCAGACTCGAATATCAATAATTAGCATGAGCATTTAAGTTCTCCAAATAAATGCACAGAACGTGAAGGCGTCCTTTTGGGTTCCAGGGAAACACAATGGACTTTGGACAAGGCTATCTTAAAGGCTATTGTGCGGACAACACGTTAGCCTGGCTAGGTTTGACCATGATGCATGAAACATACAATAGAGTAAGGTTTCTATTGGGGTTTTAGACTGGTATCCTTGAGCGGACAACTCAAGGGGGAAGGCACGGAACCATTGACTGCACCGTTGATTGGCTAGTTTTACCGGAAATACGCCTTTTCAAATTTAGGGGGTGATAATATTGGAATAACGTAACCACTCATTGTAAGCGTTGCTATAGGATTTTTGTTTGGCACGAGTGGAATATGAATGCGGAGCATGATATGCAACAAATAGCATTTAAACAAATAGCCATGTATTTTCACGTTGAGGAAAACGGTAAAGAAAAAAAATACAACAGTTATATTGGAAAGCAGTTACAAAGAAAACATGAAGATATGTCAGTTTCGCTTAGACAAATAAATACTTGCAGATTTAAACAATTAATAACATGTAATGGGGAATAGGAAAGGGTGTAAGCATTTAAACAGAATAAAATTCCAAATTCACAAGACAACTTGTAATGGTATAAGCCTAGGGAAGTCCCCAGCAGAGTCGCCATGCTGTCGCGCCCCCTTTTTCTATCGCACGGGTTAGGTACGGAGAGATTGGGTTTATGACATTTTGGACAAGGAAGAGGGTTTAAGGAAGAGTCGCCACCTAACAATTTTTATGGTGCGTTAGGGCACCTAAAGTTGATAACTCATAAACTAGTTGCATTAACAGAGATTGGGTAAGGGCTTGAAATTATCCCAAGTGAAAGGTGTTAGGCACCCCTCAAGATCCACAACTATGGGTCCCAACCAAGAAATTTTGTGAATTTGGACGATTAACATATAGCAAGCAAGGTTCATATAAGAGGGATTTCATACAAAGCATAATTTATTAAAGGTTTTGAAAACATTACAATTTTTTTTTTAATCCTAGGTTTAAAGTAATACGGATCACATCAATGCAATACCCGATATGTCACTTCCTCAAAGAGGCGGCTACACGTGGTATTAGCGCACCGGTCATCATATCCGTATTCTACCCTTCCCACCCTGTAAAGGTTTAAAATGTGTGTGTGCTGGTCACGAATGCTTATCGCGTGCTATTACCCGTCCCATCCTATAAGTCATGGAGGGTATTTAGGACTACTATTCCTACACGGTGGGTACTAGGATGAACCCTTAGGTTTAAAGGATAAAACACTAAGCGACATACATAACAAGTAGGACTGCACGTATAAGGGAACACCTAGAGGCAAATAAAGGCTCACAGACCCTCCACAAGTAAACGTGTAAGTAGCACGTCTCAAACACACTTAAGGTCTCAACGATGGGAGTTTAAAACAGGAGTTTAAAGTGAAACCAGTAAGTGGAAAAAGGATCTGCTTTGAAAAAACTTAGCGATGAAGTAGACAATTCAATTTAGATTGAGTAATTCAAAAAATGGTTGATTTTCAGAAATGCAGTTGTTTAGAGACAACGGTAGGATTTAGAAGATATACAAGGATTTAAAGTTTCTAGAAAAATATAGATGAAAATCATTAAAGCATGGTTTGCAGTGATATAGTGATTTTATAAGAGAAGTGACTAAAATGCAGTAGCTTAACAGAGAGTAGTAGTTAAAAAGAGAATTATAGTAAAAGAGTGGTAAAATTGTATAAAAAATAGCAGGTTTACATAGAAAGGATTCTGAATTGCACGATTAGAGCGGAGTGAAGTAACTTCACAACCCAGCAGTTTGAAAACATAATAGTGCAAGAACCAGAAAATCTTAAGGGTTAGCAAATGCATGACTTAAAGATTTGCTAAAATATAGAGTAGGAGTCTTAATAAGAAGTAGAGTGAACTTCAGAGAGGCAAAATAAAGAATGGGAGCAGCAGAGTTCATAAAGGTTTAAAAGAGGCTGATTAAACTAGTAGAACATAATTGATTTGATTTTAATACGCATTAGGCCTAAAGTTTGCCTAGGCGTCGTATACATTGCCTAACTATCTCAAAGGGTGAACATGCATATTTGGATTCTGATTTTAAAGGTATATATTTGCAGAAAATGTTTCAAGTAGACTAAACATATTTTATGGGATTATTAGATTAACATGCTAATTGGGCTTTCAGCTACTGTAGTTTGACAAATAAGAAGTCCTAAAGGCAGGATATCTAATGCACACAGGAGTACCCTAAAACATGGTTTCTAAATGCCATGATCATGAGAAAATGAAGTGATAATGCCTTACAACCGTTTATTTTCTTGTTCTGGTTATTACTGTGATCATGGTTTACGAAATGAACATAATAGATATGCTGAAAATTGAAGAACCTAAAGCAGGATTTCTAACGAGATGCATGTCCTAGGCAGATTATCTATTGCACAAGTAAGTAAATAGAAGCCTATAAGCATGTTGTCTACCCATGATTACACTAAGCATGCATAACCCCCCGTATCCACTATCCATCCCCAGTTATTCATTTACAAGTTATTACAAACCAGTAATAAATGAGTTACAGTAATGAAAAAAAGAAAAATAAGAAGTTATTCTATAGGGAGCCTTCAATCAGGCCCAATCTTCCAGCCTCACTCCTTTCCAGTTTCACAGCCTTACATGGCATGGGTGCGGTTGTCACGACCCCAAATCCTAACAGACCATGATGGCACCTATCGTGGAACTAGGCTAGCCAACCATCACATTACTACGCTTTTGCTAAATTTTAACAGTTCGCAATATAACAATAAGACAGCAACCATAATATCAAATAATATAATTAAGTCTTAGCGTCCCCATAATACTCTAAACAAACCTCCCAAGAACTGGAGTCAAAAATCATGAGCATCTAAGAATAAATAAATCTAACTATGCTAAAAACTATAAGATAAGTCTCTGAATCAAATGCTAAGACTAAATAAGGAAGGGAAATGGAGAAGCTGTGGACGCTGGACAACTACCTCGAAATCCCGTGACTGCTGCTAACGAACCTGCGTCAGCTACTGCTACGAGCTCATACCTGGATCTGTGCACAGGGGCATAGGGAGTCTTTATGAGTACGCCAACTCAGTAGTAATGAAAAGAAATCACAGTTTGAGAAATATAAAGCACATAAACAAATACACCATTTCACAACAACTATTAAAATCATCAGTCACCAAGTAGTATTCAGCAAATTCATATGTTCAAAAATCAATTCCAGACTCATTTGAAAAACAAGTAAATATCAATATATCTCAGTGAAATCCTCACTAATACTCAGTTTGAAAAAAAAGTGAATCATAGTTCGAAAACTTAGTAAAATCAGCATAAATCCGCCCCTCGGGCCAAAATC
>ML296064.1:76036-106489 GCA_005239495.1 Nicotiana undulata | reverse complement strand
TATTGGGCCTAGCTGTGGTTCAGCTTGTTTCTACGGCCTTACCCCATGTTGTTATTGTACCCCGCACTTTTATTGTTATAGTTGTATGTTGGCTTGCCTTACCTCGCCGTTAGGTGCCATCACGACCTGGACCGGTTTTGGGTCGTGACATTTGAGAACAAAAAAGTCAGTGAACTTGGTTTCCTTGGTCTCTAAAACACCATAATGCATTGCTTTGAATATCTCTTTACAATATTTTTGTGTTTAAATTTGAATTAAAATATTTAGGTCACAATTCTATAATATAATTTACAAGAAATTGCCTTAGATAATTTTTTTAAAAAAAATAGGCCCGTCCCACTTAGGCCCAGGACCGGCCCACTTAGACCGGGACCATTAGTTCGTGGTCCGATCCCGGGCCGGTTCCTACAAAAAAGCCCACGAAGCCCGAGACCACTTAGGACCGACCCACGAAGTCCAGACCCACTTAGGACCGGCCCACAAAGCCAGTTTAGGCCCGGGCCCAGACCCGACCTAGATTACACCCTTACTGAAAACTCCATAACAAGAAATAAATAAACAATTCTTTCACTGATAGTAAATCCCAAATAAATTTCTATCATTTAACAAATTAATCTCTCAAGCCAATGAAACAATATCAATTATAATTGGACTCCAAGAATTATTATGCATGAATTATGCCGAGGTCGTACGACCTGATCCAACATACAAATATATAAAATGTGCACCTCGTGCGTATGTAGCCCCCACAAATAGAAGCGCATATTAAATCAATTCACCTATGGGTTTTATTCCCTCTTACAAGGTCAGAAAAGAGACTTGCCTCGTCTTAAATCCCACTTTCCTGTCACAATTTCACTCTAAAGCCCCAACTTGGTGTCGTTCAATCCGAAACTAGTCAAACAACCTGCAAATTAATCAAAAATATACTCTAATGCTTGAAATTTATAAATTTATAAAAAGTACCAACTCCGCTCAAAAAGTTGGCAGTGGTGCCCACGCCTCGGAACCCGACGAAACTCACAAAATCCGACAACCCATTCAATTACGAGTTCAACCATACTAATTTCATTGAAATTCGACTCTGAATCGGTATCCAAAACTCGAAAATTCATTTTGTGAAATTATAGAAATTTCTTCCGATTTCTTCTCGAAACATCAATAATCTAACGCCGAAAATGAAGATTAATCCATGAAATATAATCACAAGTGAGTCAAGAATACTTACCCCAAGTTTTGTGGTGAAATTCCTCTCCAAAATCGCTAAATCCCGAGGTTCCCAACTAGAAATGCGAACCAATGGCTCAAAGGTCCGAAATAAGGGACTTATAACACTTCCCAAACTTCTTTCTTCGCGTTCACGAGCCTCCCATCACGTTCGCGTTGAACACAATTCTCAAAAATTATTTCCAAATTCTTCTGAGACAGCCTCTAGTATAATGGTTATAACTTTTTGTACGAAACTCCAAATGACAAATGATTTAACTTTCTGAAAATTAGACACCACGATCTACAACTTTTATGGTTTGTTCATCTCCCAATTCCGTATATATTTCGAGATAAGCTGCCAAAGTCAGCTATGTGCAACACAAATTTCTTCGTTGCGATTTCAAAATATCTTCCCGGATAGCCTGTAGTGTATCAACCATAACAATTTGTACAGAACTTCAAATGCCAAATGGTTTGATTTTCTGAAAACAAGGCACAAAGGACTACAGTTTTCATTTTTGGATTATCTCCATATGCCTTATAAATTGCGAGATATAAACTTCCAAAGTCGGATGACGGAAAGCAGGAATTCTTTCTCTGCGAACGCGAGAATCTCTTCGCGAATGCGATGAGCAAAGTCCCAACATCAAAATCTTTCTTCGCGAACGCGAGAGGACCCTCACGAACACGAAGAACAACATCAGACATCAGAAAACTAGCATTTAAAGAAGCCCAAAATGATCCGATAACACCCGAAACATACCCGAAACACACCTGAGGCCCCCGGGACCCCAACTTAATCTATCGACAAGTCCTAATACATCATACAAATTTAGCCGAGGCCTCAAATATCATAAAACAACGCTAAAAACACGAATTTCACCCCAATTCAAGCCTAATGAAACTAAGAAATTCCAACTTTTACGTTCGATGCCGAAATCTATCAAATCAAGTCCAATTGAATTCAAATTTTGCACACAAGTCGTAAATGACATAATGGACCTATTCTAATTTCCAGAATCAGATTTCGACCCCGATATCAAAAAGTCAACTCCCAGTCGAACATCCAAACCTTTCTTTTCCAACTTTCACCATTTCAAGCCAAAATCAACTATGGACTTCCAAATAAATATCCGGACACACTCATAAGTCTAAAATCAGCATACGGAACTAGTCCCAGGCTCGGAATCCCAAACGGTCATTGATAACATTAAAATACACTTCAACCCAACTTCATGAAATTCTTCTAAAATGCCAACTTTCCACAATAACCGCTGCAACGCTCCCGGATAATCCAAAACCTGATCCGGGCATACGCCCAAGTCCAAAATCATCATACAAATCTATTGGAACCTTTAAATCCTTAATTTGAGGCCGTTTACTCAAAAGTCAAACCTTAGTCAACTTTTCCAACTTAAAGCTTCCAAAATGAGAATTTTCTTTCCAAATAAACTCTGCAACTTCCCGAAATTCAATTCTGACCTCATGCACAAGTCGTAATACCTTATGTGAAGCTACCCAAGGCCTCAAACCGCCGAACGACGCGCTATAGCTCAAAATGACCGGTCAGTTCATTACATTCTCCCCCACTTAAACATACGTTTCGTCCTAGAACGTGCTAAGAACTGCTCCGATGTTTTCCGAAGTCACTGTTGAACACCTTGTGCACCTACCCGTGCTACCACAACCCAGTTGAGCACATTAGCTCAAGCCAGTCCGAAGATCCTTCCTTTTATTTAGTGAAATAAGCCTTATAGATAAATTCCAACATCTGAAATCCTTTACCAGGCGTGCTTTTTGCATACAAACACCGTATCAATCACTACACCCTTCACTAAAACATGATTGTATACCCTTACTGAATTCACACCATGCACCCCATTATCCACATGACCATAATAACATCCTATGACAATAATAGCCGCAATTCCACGAATCCGATTCCCACAACACACCCCATGATGCAAGTAAGTCCTGTTCCAACTCTCGTAATTCTGCCACGACAGAAGAGATATGTAGAAATTCATAACCACTTACCGAATCAACAAATCATCGAGTCTCTTCTCCTGACAAAAACCATTACCTCATTCTGAAATACATAATGATAATTTCTCTTTAATATATCTTATATAAAACCGATCGCACTGATCACAAGTTCAATAATCTCGTCTCACCCAGTACAAGATGCTCCGGCAATGAGCCACCGCAAATACTATCTAAGATTTTATATGACGCCATCAATGCGCCAACAAGATACAACTTGAATATGACAGATAATGAAGAACAAACTCCGGAAAAGAACTATCCAGATCGCGTAACGAATAAAACGATCATTAAATACTATGAGCCTTCTCAGAGGTAAGAAACATGACAGCCAAACTAAATATAAAGAATCGTGCTTAACATCTCGCTGTTGCGTCTTGCAACCCAATCCAACGTGACACTGTTGTGGCGTGCAACCCCATCCAAACATGACAATGTTGCGGTGTGCAACCCGATCCACCCCACATACCCGTGGCGGCGTGCCACCCGGTCCAAACAATATACCTGTGGCGGCGTGCTGCCCGACCCTCACATAACAATCAAAAGTGAACACACATCAAGCCATAACACTTATACTCACGAAATGTCCGAATATCAACCACAAGCCCACCAAGTGCATAATACAAATCCCGGGGAGACGGATAGCGCCATACGCTACGAAGCTCAAGCACAACTAAGGTGCGATATGTGATCTGTATCTCGAGAACCATCCTGCTCACGTAACACCACTGCTACGCGGGACCTCAACACATGTGTGAATAATCAAGCCGTCTCACAACCCACATGACACAATAGGGTATTACATGAAATAACTGACGACGAAAATAACATCCGAAGCCTGAATACTCCTCTATAAGAAATGCTATGCTGAATGAACACACCCAGCCTGGTGTAGAGCACATATCTACATTTAGACCCATCAATGGACCTCAAGACGATTCTGATCGTACCATACTAGGCTAATAATCTTTCAAGGATCCACAATAAACCTTTTTCATGGCACATAAGAACCACCGTCAAATCTACAACAAACACACACGGTACGAAACCCAAGGAATAGAATGCCTCTAAGGCATAAACTCTCGCATTTGCGATATTACCATAACCTCCATACTTGGTTTCAATCTTTAACAATCAAGTGACTAACATGTAAAACTTTACAAATATCTCCATGGGGAATGCTCCCACGACCTTCCGCTCAGGTAGCAAAGTATGCACATCCATACCACCAACCATTCTAATTTTGTAAAGCATATAAAAAATCCGCAAGTTAATACGCAAAGCCTCTTCCACAGAACATCATTCTCAGGTGACATTAAAGAAAAATGCCAGCTTACTCTGAACATCTGAATTCACTAATACTCATCCGAGCTCATCACATTCTATCGACACCAAACTGCAATCTTGACCTCCAATTCCCGTACCTATGCCTCTCACTGCACCTATCCTGCCGCTACGCGATAACACATGTATTCACCATAACCCTTGAACTACTAGGGGATAAAACACTTCACTGGCTAGAAAACTTTCACTTCGCTCATTTAAGAAGACCAATGCCGCATGCAACTGAATTCTCAAACCACATAAAATACAACCTCATGCCGTGATCTAAATTGCCATAACTCTTCCGAAATCCATTTAGATAACAAAGACATTTGAATCGATTGCCTCCCAAATCAACCAAGTTGTGGTGGCGCTCAAGTCCAAGTGTACAACCACAAACTACATGTGTAACTTCACGCTGAAGAAACTGATCACTGCCACAATCATGCTAATTTAACCATTACCAACCAAGAAACTTCTTCCAATTTACTCGGGACTTGCCCTAGAAATAATAATAGCTCCATTCGATACATAATGAAACCCAATAACACTCATCCCGAGTGACCCAATCCACGAGACCACATAGTCTCAATACCCATGAACCATCTCATATTCTCCTTACGCACACAATAACGTCTCCAACCGGTTCACCCATTCTGCAAGACTTCCTGCGAATCCAAAACTATTTCCTCCCTTCCTCCAATACTGCACTACATACCCAAAGATAACATAGAACATCCCAAGTCCTTAGTCTGTACACTTAAATTCTTGAACCCACCAGGACCACTTTTGAGAGTCACCCACTCTGACTTGGTCCCGAATATAAGCCAAACTCTAGTGCGTTGTTAGCGCGGGAACACCCTCAAAGAAGCACCTGACTGAATTCTTTTCGTTGTACATAACCCCGACAAGAGTCATAACTCTGAGTCTTCCCAAAACCTGAACATGAATCGATAAGGCCAAGTATAACACACATTTCCTCAAATCTTTTTCTCTAATTACAAATGATGTTTTCTTTCTTTAGTCATAATAACCCACCAATACACTGATGACCAGAAACCGCACAAACAGAAAACCACATGATCCAACCATAGACGGTAGGGCTCCCCCACTTATCTTGAAGCTACAATTTCATAACCTTAAAACCCACAAAGATTCCTCCTTCCCAATTAACATGATCTCGTACAATCAACTCGCCAAGTTTCTCGAAATCCTTCTGTTAGACATTTCATGATCATTGTAAATTACTATCCACATTCACATATTCGACCTCTTACCGGATAACCAGTAGAATTCTTCGTACAAGCTTCATGAACACCACATAACCGCTAACCTGCTCATAAGAGATAACCCACATGTGGAAATTCCATACCAACATTGTCATGACCCAAAATCCACTAGTCGTGATGGCACCTAACCCAACCCGCTAGGTAAGCCAACAAATATCTGTCCAATTCCAATAATTTTAACAAGGCAACTGAACAAAAGTAATTATCTGAATCTTATACATTTTCCAAGGACTGGTAGTACAAATCATGAGCTTCTAAGAATAGAGTTGACAAAGTGAAAATGAAATAAATACATAGTCTGATCGAAAAGTACATAAACAGAGCTTTATAATCTAATGCTACCCCGAACAAGGGAGGCAGCAGCAACAAGGATGCATGTACGTCTTCAATTCCAGCAACCCTCGAACACAACAACAACATCATCCAACATCTATACGTAATGTGTAGAAGTGTAGTATCAGTAAAACCGACCCCATGTATTGAGTAAGTAACAAACCTAACCTTAGGTTGAAAGTAGTGACGAGCTAACACATGGTCAGGTCTAATACCAATATTCCACAACAGTTCATAACAGCAGAAATGCAAGTATAAAAGAGACATCTCAAAAGTAAAAATACTTAACTCGTTCACAGTTCCAGAAAATGGTCATGCTTTTCAAATACCTCAGTGAAAGAAAATCCCAGATCTCTTACCAAAAATGCCAAAAGTACGAGTAAGTTTGAAAACTGTAATTTTACAAATATCCTTTCCACAATAAATAAAATGTTTCATTTTCTTTTCAAATAACAAGTACAAAATACATCTCTATGTTCACATATCAATATGTATAATAAGTCATGAATGCTGTGATACTATATAGCATCAAGAAAAATGCATCTATATGCCTGTATGTCATTTGTGCATGTAAAGCCACATATCTCAGAGATGGATCATGTACTCACACTCTCAGAGTACTAAATCTCACTGACTCGCATCCTCTCTGACAAAGCTAAATACTCATCACACTACATCACTCAGCGCTGTATAATAACTGGTGCATCGTGCAGCCCGATCTACATATATATATATATATATATAGTTGACTGCGCTCACTGGGGGTGTACAGACTCTGGAAGGGCTCCTTCAACCCAAGCGCTATATTGCTGCGGTGTGCAGCCCGACCCGGTACTACTGTGACATGCAGCCTGACCCAATACTGTTGTGGCGTGCAACTAGATCCAATACTACTGCGGCGTGCAGCCCGATCCAATACTGTTACGACATGAAGCCCGATCCAATAGTATTGTGGCGTGCATCCCGATCCAAATGTATAATATAATATGCTGCAGCGTGCAGCCCAACCCATAATGCCACTCTCACTCAGGCCCTCGACCTCAATCAGTAATCAATCTCTCCAGTCTCACTCACGGACTCACAATGTCACGAAACTAGCCCGACAACAATGATATGATGTATCAATAACAATAACTGAGAGTCAGATATGATATGAATGCACGAATATGACTGAGTATGAAATATCAATGAAGTTAGTGAGATGACAACATGAAACGACCATTATGGGTCCTAACAACATCAACATGAAGCCTAAACATGATTTTTAGCATGAATGATAACTCAATTACTTTATCACATGGTGGAAACACAAATATCAAAAAACTAGGGCCACTATACAGTGCCATGGAAGCAACATATTCCCAATTCACATAGTGCACTCCCGTCACCTAGCATCTGCGTCACCTCAATACCTATCACATAACACGTATTATGGGGTTTCATACCCTCAACACTAAGTTTAGAAGAATAACTTACCTCGAACGAGCCAATGCCAATACCAATGTCGAGCAAGCCAAGCGATGGTCCAAAGATGCCATCCCGCGCGTTCCGACCTCCGAACGGCTCAAAACTGTCCAACAACAATTCAAATACATCAAACAAATGCTAAGGAACCAATCCCAATCGTAAAAGATCAAATCTTGAATCAAAATCCATAACTGGCAGAAAAGCCCAATCCAGACCCGCACCTCGGAACTAAAAAAAACTCAGAAAATCTGACAACCCATTAAATTATGAGTCCAACCATACTAATTTCACTCAAATCCGACTCTAAATCGATGTTCAATACTCAAAAATTCATATTATGAAACTTTAGGCTAAAACCCCCAATTTCTCTTTAAGATTAAACAACTAATTGCCTAAATGAAGATAGATTCATGAAATGTAACCAAAACCGAGTAGAGAACACTTACCCCAATCCTTATGATGAAATTTTCTCCAAAAATCGCTCCTTTCCGAAGTCCATAGCTCAATAAGTGATAAAAATGACCAACCCTCGACTTATAGCATTCTGACTAGCGATTCCGCATTTGCGGACAGATTGTCGCATCTGCGACCGCCGCTTCTGCTGTATAAACTTTGCTTCTATGAAAAATGACCTTGCCCAGCAACCCCTGCACCTGCGGATGACAAATTCCGCTTCTGCAAAGATTTCCGCACCTACGCTTCCAATCCCGCATGTGCGATACAAAAATCCACTTCTGCGGTCTTCCTCACCCAGCCTCATCTCTCTTATGCGAATTCACTCACGCTTCTGCGACCATCGCACCTGCGCAATACCAGTCGCAAGTGAGGAACAACAGAACCACCAGCTGCAACATTGAAGAAAATGATCTGAAATTAATCCGAAACGTGCCCGAGCCCCTCGGGACCCCGTCCAATCATACCCACAAGTCACATAACATAACACGAACCTACTCGAGGCTTCAAAACACACGTAAAAACATCGAAATGATGAATGGAACCTCAAATCAAAATCTATGAACTTTGAACTTCCAATTTCCAAAACTCGCGCCGAAACATGCCAAATCATCCCGGAATGAACCCAAGTTTTGCACACAAGTCCCAAATGACATGACAAAGCTATTCTAATTTCCGGAACCACAATCCGAATCCGATATCTTCAAAGTCAACTTCCGGTCAAACTTATGAACTTTCAAACCTTCAAATTTCCAATTTTGCCAACTTGTTTCGGAACCTTCTAGAAACATCTAAATGCAAATACGGGCATACACCCTAGTCCAAAATCACCATCCGGACCTAACGGAACCATCAAAACTCCGTTCTGAGGTCAAATTCTCGAAAGGTCAAACTTTGTCAACTATTTCATCTTAAAGCTTCAACAATGAACTCATTCTTCCAAACCGATTTCGAATAACCTGAAACCCAAAACCCACGATTCACATAAGTCATAATACATCATACGGAGCTAATCATGCCTTCAAACTACCGAGCAAAGTGGAAATGCTCGAAACGACCGGTCGGGTCGTTACATCCTCCCCCACTTAAACATATGTTCGTCATCGAACGTGCCAAAAGTTGTTCTTCAAAACCATCAAACCGCCGCATAACCTTACCAAGCACATACCTGGGGGTGATCTCACGTCACCCTAGCCCATATAGGTCCGATAACGCAACATAACTGAAATATCTCAGTTTAACCAAGCCCATAAGTCTTACAATCCAATTCCAACATCCGAAATTTTCTATAAGATCAGAATCTCGTATCTACACATTGTATAAGTCTGAACAAGCTGTATCAAGCCATATATGTAATACAAGACACAATCGCATGATATACCTCCTAACTCAAATACTCACAGCAACTGCTCCGATCAACCCAATGCCGGTAAGAAACCTCATATCTAATAAAATCCCACTATAAATCCTTCGTACATTGCCGACATTGAAAGAACACGCGGAAACTCATAACCATTCATCACATCAACAAGCCGTGGAGCTCCCTATCCTTCAACAAGAACTATAGCTAATTCCTAAGTCGACTTCCGATATTATCCTTCCAAATATACCGCAATCAAATCCGATACCACCCATCTTAGATCCGACGACTTCATCTTATCGAATACACGCTAACCTACTAACACGCAACACAAATACTACTCGAAGCCACAAACCGTGCAATCCATGCACCAATAAGCAACAATCCAACAATATTAAATCAAGAAAACTAACGCAATCAAGAGAACCGTCCCGCAACTCAACAGGTACCACCATTATAAAAGCTAAGAACCCATCACACACTGTGGAACCAAAACACACGAATCGCACACAAAGGATCATACCTCAATACAACTCCACTACAATGCGTGACCTATCCAAAGGCTGATCCATATTATATACCTCGAGCCACTATACTCAAAATCAATAACCATGCAAAATTCAATATCAAATACTCGAAGTGCATTACCATAACCACTGAGAAGCAATGACACAATGCCATACAAAACCTGAAAGAGCATAATCAATACGCCATCATCCAAGAAATTCCCTACACTCTTCTAGCTCAAATTCCGCTATAGGACCCCAATAGAACCACACTATTACCAATGAATCAAAACTCCTCGTAGCGTAGAAGAGTAACTCACAGAAAATTTCAGAACACGAATGAGCACGACAACAACCGAATGGCACATCCCTCAATAATAACATTATGGAGCCAACCAATCCGACTCAGTGTAGAATACACATTCTAATTGGGCCTACTAATGGACCCCCAAATCAACTCCGGGAACCCACAAATTGATAAATAAACCTTTAAAATCCTACAATGACTGAATCATAACACATACTATCATCTGGCTAGCTTCGGCCATGACTTCACAGTCCACAACCATAAAACAATCCGCTTCTGAGAACTCCAGTCTCCAAATCCATAGAACACATGAATCACCATATCTGATCCCAACTCCACCGCCAGAATGTCTAACACATCTATCATACACGATCATCCCACGAGGAGTGCTTCTAAAATTCTTTCGTGCCACATAGCAAAATTCGAATATCAACAGTAGCTCCACCAGGAGAGTGTCGCAGTATCAGGGAAGTATCAAGAAATCAAACACAATGCCCCTTTTGAAATGTATATCCTCTTCAAGCCACATCAAATAGTACCATCATTTACTTTGTCATCCGAGACCGTCCATGCCACCTACGAATTTCTGACCTTCCCTCCAAAACTAAACTGTGACCTAGCACATACAAATATCAAATCCCACAAAACACACCGCATCTACCATGCCATCATATGAAAAATACGAGATTTCATAGTCTACTCTGAGTCATAAGCTACTACATACTCAATTAGCCAAGGACCTTCCAATTGATTTCATCCAGGAGAAATTCACTATACGCCGCATGCTCCTCACGCCAGTAGGATATATACCCCTCGAACCGTGCTAAAAGCCATAGAGAACTCTTAGAAACCCATCTTCACATAACCAAGCTATCAGAACCAAATTTCTCTTACTCAACTTAGCCTCACAGGTCGCCAAAACCCAATAGCATCGCCACGAAACACTCGTAGAGACTAGACACGTCATAAGTACCCAAGGAACCGATCACTCCCATTACAGTGCTGATCTAACCTACTACCAAGTTGTCCTATTTTCCCGAAGTCCTTTCCAAATTTCCTTCAAATTGATACTTTCCCTTGCTAGAACACCACTATCCTTAACTAAAACTTGCCCCACGAACTCTAGCATAGAATCACACCGCCCTAAGGCTTATAAGCCGTTGAATTACCTCTTTATGTATCCCAAAGTACCACAACCCAAATACTTACTCTGAAGAGACTTCCTGCGAGTCTAAAGCCATTACCTTCACCTACCTGATACTGATATGTAGAATCCATAGTGATATAGAAATGCCACAAGTCTTGACACCATCCAATGTAAATCTCAGTTTCTAGCCGAATACACACACTGAAGATTCCCAATTGTTACCTATAAATCTTGAATCCAGTAGAACCATTCTCGAGAGTCATTTACTCTGCTCAAATCTCAATTAAACCGACTGAACGGACCGAATGACCTGTTCCCCATTAGCACACTAACACCCAAGGGAGTAACCCACACTCCTAATTAACCAAGTAATCTCCTACTCTATGCACACTACATCCTTGACAATTAACCACTCTATTATTCCATGACTACTATATACCCATAGAGTGTAATACAACCTGTATCCAGAAATTCCCTTACTCGAGTCATCCTCAATCTCAACCACTGCAGTCATAACTGATTCACCAGTATACCTCAAACCGAAACCAATACAACACATAATTGTGCAATTAACTCGTCGATAGCAGACTTCCCTACTTGGCTAAAAACCATAGATCAAAACACACAATAACTCAAAATGCCCATACTCTATTACTGCCATATTACCGTAGTAAGATTCAACCAAATCCTTCATAAGCCCAGATAATACCACCCATCTAATACCTCAAATCATCCACAAATCTTGCATTTACCCTTGTAATAGTCAAGCCAACTTTCACAAGCGATCCAAACTCAAATTGCAACATATATCATACACCAGTAAAAGAGGACTCTCCACAAAACACCATAGGACCACACAATCTTAGGACACCTTGCAGGAGATAACCCACCTGCTTTGCCTCAAACAGACATCTTTCTATGCCCTTCCATTGTCATAACTATTACGCAACCACTTAATCTTCCTGAGTCTGAACTCATAACACAACATAAAGATCTACTTCACTCCAAGACTAAGCTACATGAGAGGTCCTTCAACACACCCATAACTCGAGGTCATACGCCAAATCAAGACAGAAGTCAAATACCCAATAGTCCTTGCTACATCTCAAGTAAACTCTTCTTGTCACATTCGAACAATTTGAACATATCTAGCAATCAAATCATGTTCGCCACATGGTCAACCAATCACAAATCCCACCAATAAGGACACCACATACATATAAGCCCCAAAAGCACGTGCTCACACAATCGAAATCTACGCACTCAAGCCACAGACAAAACCCTGCCTCAAGTCCTCCAGTCTGGCCCATCGTCAACATGAAAAAATCACATCTCGCACCTTAACCATGGGATCACAAGCCGTCGATGCACAACTGACCGAGCGCTCATGTGCCCACATGAATGCGTGGAATGAATTCAAAGTGTTTTGCCTCAAGCTGAATCAATGCCGCACGATAAGGAAAGAAATATGGGAAGTATATCTTAAATTTCATGTAGCCCCTCGAAGATAGGTATGGATGTGATCATACCAATCCGAAAGACTCTACTAGACACTTGATCATGACTTGTAGAACCTATGAACCTAAAGCTCTGATACCAATCTATCACGACCCAAAATCCACTAGTCGTGATGGCACCTAACCCAACCCTCTAGTTAAGCCAACAAATATCTGTCCAATTCCAATAATTTTAAGAAGGCAACTAAACAAAAGTAATTATCTAAATCTTATACATTTCCCAAGGACTGGTAGTACAAATCACGAGCTTCTAAGAACAAAGTTTACAAAGCAAAAATGACATAAATACATAGCCTATTCGAAAAGTACATAAATAAAGCTTTATAATATAATGCTACCATGAACAAGGGAGGCAGCGACAACATGGACACATGTACGTCTTCAAATCCAGCAACCCTCGAACACATCAACAACAACAACCAACATCTGCACGCAGTGTGCGGAAGTGTAGTATCAGTAACACCGATCCCATGTACTGAGTAAGTAGCAAACCTAACCTTAGGTTGAAAGTGATTGTTGATACCCAATTTTTCCTCAAATTATTTTTTAATTTGCATATATACCTTCAAAATCAGGCTTTCATAACAATTGGTATTTTTCCATAATTAATATTAATTTATTTTTAATTTATCCAGTATTTTATTTCTAATAATTAATTATAAATTGCATTACAAATAATTTCTAAAACTTTTATTGACTTAATACATTATCTTTGGTCCTACTAAGGTCAAATTATTTCACAATTAGCCAGATTGGCACTCTTTGTTATAGCCTAATCATATGTTTTATGCTATTTTGGCCAATAATCGGTCATTTTATAATTGAAATACTAATTAATCATGTTAAATTAATTTACTAAGCATCAATTTTATTTTTTACAATTAGTAGCTATTTTTATAAATTATTTACCTATTTTAATTGGGTATTTAATAGTTAGCCACTTTTATTTTAAATCCTAGCCTAATTAAATCCGGACCCCTAAACCATTTAATTAACCCAATAACCCAGCCCAAACCTAAATCCTACCCGGCCCAAGCACCATTTGATCTGAACCGTTGATTATTTTCAATCAACGGTCCAGATCCCCCTTACCATAATTAATCCCTAAAGACTACCCCCCGTCTCATTTTCCCTCTCTCATTTCTCACTCAGCCGTCTCTAAGTTCTCTCATCTCTCTTTCTAAACGCTGCATCTACTGAGCCTTGTTCTCCCTTCTCCGGCCACCTCATCGCCGGAAACCCTAGAGGTCTCACCTCCCACCGACCTTGTCGCGCCCCCCTTTTTCCTCACACGGGTTAGGTACGCGGAGATCGGGTTTCATGACATTCTGGACAACTCCTTAAAGGAAATATTTTAAGGAAGAGTCGCCACCTAATGATTTTATGGTGCGTTAGGGCACCTAGAATAATTAACTCATAAACTAGTTTGCATTACCAGAGATTGGGTAAGGGCTTGAAGTTATCCCAAGGGGAAGGTGTTAGGCACCCCTCAAGATCCACAACCTTGGGTCCCAACCAAGTAGTTTTGTGAATTTGGACAGTAAACAAATGACAAGCAAGGCTCATGTAAGAGGCGATTTCAAGTAAATACTGAAATTATTAAAAGAAATTTAAATAATAGCAAAGTAAAATCATTTGAATGAAAATGCCCTAGGTTTTAAAGCAATATGGATCACATCAATGCAATACCCGGTATGTCACGCCTCGAAGAGGGGCTACACGTGGTATTAGCGCACCGGTCATCATATCCATATTCTACCCTTCCCCACCCCGCTAAGGTATTTAAAACGCGTGTGTTGGTCACGAAGCTTATTGCGTGCTATTACCCGTCCCATTCTATAAGTCCCGGAGGGTGTTTAGGACTGCTAATACTATAAGGGGAGTACTAGGCTGAACCCCTAGGTTTAAAGGATAAACTCTAAGCGACATACAAAAATATTTAGGACTGCAGATATAGGGAAGCACACAAAGGTAGATAAGAGGCTCACAGATCCCTCCACAAGTAAACACATAAATAACACGTCTCAAACACAACAAAGGTCTCAAAATCAGAACTTAAAGCATGAGACTTGAGTGAAAACAGTAAGTTTCAGCAGTTTTGGCAGAGGACTGATTCTTTGAAGAACCAGTAATTAAGGCAGGGAATTCAATTAAAACAGAATAGTCTTAAGAAGAGAATGATTGATTTAAAATTCCAGTAATTTAAAGACAGGAGCAGGATTTGAAAAGTGCACAAAAGTTTAATGAAGTTCCTAGTAAAAGTAAATGGGAAGTTTTAGATCAGTAAAGCATGATTTTAAAATAACAGAGTGATCCAAGAGGGGAAGTGACTTTAAAAGATTCATCAGTTCAAAGCAGAGTAGAAATCAGTAGTTTAAGAAAACTTTAATAAAAAGAGAATGAGTAAATTATTTCAGAAACCAGTAAATTTAAAATAGAGCAAGGATGCAAACAGAATGATTTTTGTAGAAGGGATAATTGTTTGGAAAATTCATCGATTGTTAGGCAAAGCATGAGTGAAAAAAAATGAAAAACAACAAAGTTCTAAGGATCTCAGAAGAGACTGATTAGTTCTAAAGATTGGTTTTAATACAAGCAAGACATAAAACGATCTATTTTCATGTCATTGGGCCTAAGGTTTGCCTAGGCGTTCGTGATACTGATTATTTGTCTTATGAGAGTCAAAACTGGTGAAATGCAAGTCCTTGGCCCTGATTTTAAAGACATGGAATACGTTGAAGACAATGTCGAATTTGCAGAAACGTTTTTAGCCATTTTTGCATAGTTTTAACGGGGTTACCAGATCTGATACATACTGACTAGGTGTTCACATAAATAACAAACATGCTGAGGGCAAAATCCTATAGAACATGTTATCTAATGCACACCTGAGTACCTAAAACATGATTTCTAAATGTGGTACTTATGAAATGCAGTAGCAGTAACGTCATAGCAGTTTATTACTTTGTTATAGTTGTTAACTATGAACGAGGCCTATAAAATGACATGAATGTAATAAATATGCTGAAATAAAGAACCTAAACATGATTTCTAATGTATGGTATGCATGTCCTAAGCATGATATCTATTGCGCACACAGGTAAGTAAAATCCTATAGTCATGGTCTCTACCCACACTATACTAAACATGCATAATCCCATCTCATCTTCACTATCCAGCCCCGAGTATTCATTTACATTTAGTTATTACAGACCATTGTTACATAAATTACACAAATGAATAAGAAAATTAAGAAGTTACACTATAGGGAGCCTGACAGCAGGCCCAAGTACCAGATCCAACATTCCATATGCCAAGACCTCATGTAACCCAGGTGTGTCAGAGTTCCTAAGGATCTCAGGGGATCCCAGACAGTTCTCACACCCAAGTTCCCTAACTAGGAATGAGTAAGTGCAGTGTGGAATGCCAACCTTGTGCGTCAGAGTTCAATGGGTACTCAGGGGTCCCCAAGGCAGTGCTCACACGAAGGGGGCTGAACCTAAAGTCTAAGAGTAGTGAGATGTGCTTGTAGTTTAAAAGAGAATTGGAGTCTGAAAAGAGTAGTTTTAAAACAACAACACTTTGAGAAATAATTTTAAGAACAGTAGTAAAGGATTTTTAAAAAGAGAAGCAGTACAACTGCAAACCAATAGGCAAAAGAACTCATGAAAGAGCAAACACAAACAGGGGTAAGGGATTGGGGACAGATAACACTAAACAATAGAATGAGGCAGAGTTACAGTTATCACATAATTACCAGATAGTTGTCACATACTAGCACGGAAGCTTAGGATTGCATAATATACAAGTAACAGGAGAGGCAGATTTACAACATATAGAGTTAAACAGAAGGTGAGAACAAGTAACCACAATCAAGTCAAGGGGAAGAAGTATCAACTTGTGAACACATAAGCATGCTGGAGACATATCAAACTCAAAGGAAAAGAAAAAAATAGTAGGGGTATGCTAAAGACATAATTACAGGGAATCACCTAAAAGCAAGATACATATTAAAACATAACAAAAGGGGAGACATGATGGGGGTTAAGCTAATTACAGGGTAGACAGTAGAACCATAAGATAAAACACATAATGATCAATAGGTAAAGAGACAAAAACTGGAGCATATTGTGTATAGGTACTATAAAACTAAATCCGAAAACATATCAGTCAAAGGGTAGAGAATAGCAAAGTGCAAAGAGATAGAACAACAATAGCAATATGCATAACAAAGAGCAGCAGAGGACAGTAGTATGCAGAAGCAAAAGAGAGCAAGAATTACTCAGTCTTGGCTTTCAGCAGACTGAGTAGTTGACAGTTGATGCAAAGAGCAAGAAGAGATGTGTGTGAAACACAGAATGTTCAGAGCAATGTATGTGTGTGATCAATGTTCTCAATATCAGTGTGTGTGTGTGTATTTTTGTATGAATCTCTGTGTTCTCAATGTGTCAGTCAAGAGTGTGTGTTAAAGAAAGAAGACATGGTCTTTATATAGTTTCTGCAAACGAGTAGTGCATAGGCAAATTATGGCAATAACAATTAATCAATACCAATTAAGACAACCGGACTCCTTGAATTAAGGAGTCTAGTTCAAACGGTATAGTCAAGGTGAAATAAGGCAAAGAAATCAGTTTAATAGGACTGATTCTCACAAATTAGGACAAGGAAATCACATAGTGCACAAATAAAGCCAAATACATAGTGCGTAATTAAGGAAAGTTGAACTAACCGTGCATTTATAAAGTAAAACTAGGGTATCCGTTGGAAAATCAATTGAGGGGATCTCGGATTCAATTGCAATCACATGGAATCCAAGATACTTAAGGAAGGCAATCACATGAATATGGAAAGAATTCAAAATTAGTACAGAATTACAGAGGGAATACACAAGATCATGTATTTAAGGAAAACATCACAAGCCCGGGGATTTTTTAAACAAAAGTCAGTATAAAATCAATAGGCAGAAACCAGTAAGGTAAAGGCTGGACATATCAGACGTTTAAACAGCACTCACAGGTCACCACAAAGAGATACTCATAGAAATCAACAGGAAGAGGTCATAACAATGAATCAAATCTAGAGTTACAGAGAACACATGAATGCACATAGTCGAATAGTAAAGACCAACCCAGAACACTAGGGTTTCATTAACAACAAATCAGATAACACGAAATCATGAGATAACCGCTTAAACATAACATATATGACTAAAATCAAAAGGGAATAATGTTTTGAGAACAAGGTATAGAAACCCTAGTTTTCGAAATTGTTAAAACAAAATTTTTCGGAGAAAAACATGAAGAGACTTCATACCATTGTAGATATAAAACGGATCTTAAAAGAAAAAACCCCAAAAGATAGAAGTCTAGGGTTTCGTGGAACCCAGAAAAGAGGACAAACCTCGTGAGTGACCTCGATTTAGGCTAGGGATACTGCAAACTTACTCAAACGGCCGGGGGTTGGCCAGAAAATGGCAAGAGACCCAAAGGGGGTGAGTGAACCGCTCCAGGTTCATCTGAGGACCCTAAGATATCACTTGATCGGTGCAAGGTGGGTAGATGGCCAAGAGATGATAGAGAATCAAGGTTCCAGTGAGAATCCACCGGAGAAGACGACCAGAACCCCGTCGGAGAAAATGAAGTCCAAGAGACTTCTAGGGAGTCGTAGAGAGAGATAGAGAGATAGAGAGAGGAACTATCTCGAAGGAATGAGACGGAGGGGAGGGGGTTGTTTAGAGATATTTTAGGAAGGTGTAATCTGGGACGTTGATCTGATTTGATCAACGACTCAGATTAAATTGGGACTGGGCTGAGTGTGAATTGGTTTGGGGTGGGTAAGAGTTAAAATCTGATGGGTTGGGGTTAAAATTGGCTAGGTTTTAAAATAGAAGTGGCTAGATATTAAATACCCATAGAAATAGATAAATAATTAATAAAATGGCTAATAATTGTACAAAAAGTGAAATTAAGTTAAAATAGGTGAAATTACAGTAATTAAATAATACTAAATGTAAAAAATGCATAAGTTTTGAATTAAAACAACACAAAGTATTCAATTGGGCTATAATTGTAAAATTACTGTAATTAAAATTAAATGAGACCCAATTGGCTAATTTGTGAAATGACTGAATCCTAATGGACAAGAAAATGATTAAAAGTAGCATACCGAGCTGGGAACATTTTGAAATTATTTATAACATAATTTGTGAATAATTATTAGGATATGAAATATTAGATAAACATGGAAATAATTTAATAAAATATGGAAAAATACTCATTATTACAAAGAGTGATTTTGAAAGCTTATATGCAAGTTTGAAAAATAATTTGAGGAAAAATTAGGTATCAACAGCTGCCCCTCTTTACCCGGGAAGGATGAAATAATTGTCGGGTAAAGATATGATGGCCAATTTTGACCGAGTGGAAATTGGATGAGAGAATTTGGCCGCACCCTGGCTTCTGAGGTGCCTACATATCCCCGGTTCTACAGGAATCAGGCCGTATGTAGTTCAGGAATCACCGATGAAGTATACTGGTGACGCTTGACAAGAACAGACGAAAGGTGCAAGGTAAGGTAAAATAGGAAGGTTTATGGGGTCGTTTTAGAGAACTGGAGCGGTCCGCTCCTGCCTAGATGGCTGTCCTGGCCGGATTACCTGCAAACAAATGAAAATCATATATTGTGCGTAATTTAAACATGATGCAGGTTCCCGTTGGACTATGAATGCTGTCTTTGGATGGTTGAGGATGACGTCCTTAGACCATGATGTCCTGGGCAATGAATCGCTTGATGCGGGATTTGCAGGCTATGAAATGATGTTCTCGGGCCATGAGGATGGTGCCTCTGAACCATGATGCCTTTGAATAATGATATGCAAGTTGAATAAAGAGATCCTTAGGCCATGGAATGATGTTCTTGGGCCATGAAGATGGTGCCTCTGAACGATGGCGCCCTTGGACAAGTTGGCGATATTTCAGCCCATGAAAAATGCAGCAGCATGATGCTAACATGATAGAGCTTAGTCTTGCGAAATTTAGAACGGGCAGAGCTTAGCCCGAAAGGAAGCAAAAATAAGTAACGACATGAAAAATGGTTGCTTTGAAAAATAAATGAGAGGTAGCATGGAACCTCGGAAGGCAGAATGGTAGCCTTATGCAATGCAGGAAATGAAAATGCAGAGAAAGAGGTAGCGTGGAACCTCGGAAGGCAGAACAGTAGCCTTATGCAATGGAGGAAATAAAAATGCAGAGGGAGGTAGCGTGGAACCTCGGAAGGCAGAACAATAGCCTTATGCAATGCATGAGATAAAATGCAGGGAGAGGTAGCGTAGAACCTCGGAAGGCAGAACAGTAGCCTTATGCAATGGAGGAAATAAAAATGCAGAGGGAGGTAGCGTAGAACCTCGGAAGGCAGAATAGTAGCCTTATGCAATGCATGAAATAAAAATGCAGAGGGAGGTAGTGTAGAACCTCAGAAGGCAGAATAGTAGCCTTATGCAATGCAGGAAATAAAAATGCAGAGGGAGGTAGCGTAGAACCTCGGAAGGCAGAATAGTAGCCTTATGCAATGCAGGAAATAAAAATGCAGAGGGAGGTAGCGTAGAACCTCGGAAGGCAGATAATAGCCTTATGCAACGTAAGAAATGAAAATGCAAAGGGAGGTAGAGTGGAACCTCGAATGGCAGAATAGTAGCCTTATGCAGTGCAGGAGATAAAAATGCAGAGGGAGGTGGCGTGGAACCTCGGAAGGCAGAATAATAACCTTATGTAGTGCAGGAGATAAAAATGCAGAGAGGGAGGTAGCGTGGAACCTCGTAAGGCAGAATAGTAGCCTTATGCAGGGAATAAAATGACAGTAAGAGTTCTTAGCTGGTGATGAACTGCGGCGATACGATTGTTGCGAATGAAGCGTATAAATGACAAGCGTATATTGTGCGTAATTTAAACATGATGCAGATTCCCGTTGGACTATGAATGGTGTCTTTGGACGGTTGAGGATGACGTTCTTAGACCATGATGTCCTGGGCCATGGATCGCTTGTTGCGAGATTCGCAGGCTATGAAATGATGTTCTCGGGCCATGATGATGGTGCCTCCGAACCTTGATGCCTTTGAATAATGATATGCAAGTTGATAAAAGAGATCCTCGGGCCATGAAATGATGTTCTCGGTCCATGAAGATGGTGCCTCCGAACGATGATGCCTTTGGACAAGTTGGCGATATTTCAGCCCATGAAAAATGCAGTAGTATGATGCTAACAAGACAAAGCTTAGTCTTGTGAAATTTAGAAAGGGCAAAGCTTAGCCCGAAAGGAAGCAAAAATAGGTAACAACATGAAAAGTGGTTGCTTTGAAAAGTAAATGAGAGGTAGCATGGAACCTCGGAAGGCAGAATGGTAGCCTTATGCAATGCAGGAAATGAAAATGGAGAGAGGGAGGTAGCGTAGAACCTCAGAAGGCAGAACAGTAGCCTTATGCAATGCAAGAAATAAAAATGCAGAGGGAGGTAGCGTGGAACCTCGGAAGGCAGAATGGTAGCCTTATGCAATGCAGGAAATAGAAATGCAGAGGGAGGTAGCGTAGAACCTCGGAAGGCAGAATAGTAGCCTTATGCAATGCAGGAAATAGAAATGCAGAGGGAGGTAGCGTGGAACCTCGGAAGGCAGAATGGTAGCCTTATGCAATGCAGGAAATAGAAATGCAGAGGGAGGTAGCGTGGAACCTCGGAAGGCAGAACAGTAGCCTTATGCAATGCAAGAGATAAAATGCAGGGAGAGGTAGCGTAGAACCTCGGAAGGCAGAACAGTAGCCTTATGAAATGCAGGAAATAAAATGCAGAGGGAGGTAGTGTAGAACCTCGGAAGGCAGAATAGTAGCCTTATGCAATGCAAGAAATAAAAATGCAGAGGGAGGTAGCGTTGAACCTCGGAAGGCAGAATAGTAGCTTTATGCAATGTAGGAGATAAAATGCAGGGAGAGGTAGCGTAGAACCTCGAAAGGCAGAACAATAGCCATATGCAGTGCAGGAAATAAAAATGTAGAGGGAGGTAGCGTGGAACCTCTGAAGTCAGAATAATAGCCTTATGCAATGTAGGAGATAAAAATGCAGAGAGGGAGGTAGAGTAGAACCTCGGAAGGCAGAATAGTAGCCTTATGCAATGCAGGAGATAAAATGCAGGGAGAGGTAGCGTAGAACCTCGGAAGGCAGAACAGTAGCCTTATGCAATGCAGGAAATAAAAATGCAAAGGGAGGTAGCGTTGAACCTTGGAAGGCAGAATAATAGCCTTATGCAATGCAGGAGATAGAAATGCATAGGGAGGTAGCGTGGAACCTCGGAAGGCATATTAATAGCCTTATGCAGTGCAGGAGATAAAAATGCAGAGAGGGGGGTAACATGGAACCTCGGAAGGCAAAATAGTAGCCTTATGCAAGGAATAAAATGATAGTAAGAGTTCTTAACTGGTGGTGAACTGCGGCGATGCGATTGTTGCGAATGAAGCGTTGTTTAGCGAAGATAATAAGCGTCGGCATGTGCGACACGTTTGAGAGCGTGTCTTTGAGAGATATCTGTCCTGCGGGGGATAATAATATGTTTTGGGCTTTCACCGTCTTCGTGCCTGCATCCAAAAAAAATTATGAGTTTTGTAAAGGGGAAAAGGTCAGTTCGCATTTCCGCTGGCTTTACTTGGCTCGCTTGTTTGATCATGATATATCATTGGGGTAGCGTTTGCTAAACAAGCTGTTCCAAAAATAGGTATGCATGATTTTGAAAAGATATAATATAAGCATATAATTTAATATATTTTTAGCTGAACCGACGACTGTGACGCGGTTCGAGACATTGCAACTTTTCCTGTCACGGAATTTTGAGGAGCAACACGGAATTTTGAGAGTGCTCCTCAAAATTCTTCCCCGGTTTGATGGGTGAATACTTCTGGCGGTTGCTTGTGCGGCGATTGGCTGAACTTACTTCAGAAATTTGAGGGTCCTCCTCAAAATCCTGCCCCAGTTTCCATTCATGGGGGAAATGAGATTTTTATTAAATTGTGACCGAACCCATAGGGCTGCCTACGTATCCCCTCTTAAACGGGAATCAGGTCAGGCGTAGTTCAATCTACAACATTGAGGAAAGCATAAAGGGTTACACATAGTAATGCTTGACCGCATCTAAGTTGATTGGTTTAGGCCAAATTTCTCCATCCTTTTCTGCGAGTATAAATGCTCCTCCTGTCAGTACTCTATAAACCATGTATGGACCTTGCCAGTTGGGAACAAATATCCCTTTGTCCTCATCCTGATGTGGAAAGATTTTCTTTAGCACCAGCTTCCCCGGTGTGAATCGTCTCTTCTTGACTTTCTTGTTGAAGGCTCTGTTCATCCTGTTCTGATATAATTGGCCATGAAAGACTGCGTTCATTCTCTTTCTGTCTATGAGGGCTAGTTGTTCATAACGACTCTTTAACCATTCTGCGTCGCTGAGCTCAGCTTCTTGTATGATTCTCAGAGATGGAATCTCAAACTCGGCAGGAATAACTGCCTCTGTACCGTAAACCAACATATAAGGAGTTGCCGTAGTTGACATGCGGACTGTGGTGCGATAGCCCAACAAAGCAAATGATAATTTCTCATGCCATTGCTTATGCTTCTCTATCATTTTCCTCAGTATTTTCTTGATGTTTTATTTGGCAGCCTCAACGGCTCCATTCATCTGGGGTCTGTAAGCTGTGGAGTTCTTGTGTTTGATCCTGAAGGTTTCACACATGGATTTCATTAGGTCACTGTTGAGATTGGATCCATTATCGGTGATGATTGAATCTAGAACTCCGAACCGACAAACAATGCGGTCGCGAATGAAATTGGCCACGACTTTCTTAGTAACTGCTTTGTAGGATGCTGCTTCGACTCATTTGGTGAAATAATCAATGGAAACCAGAATGAACCTGTGTCCGTAAGAGGCGGCAGGCTCGATTGGTCCAATAACATCCATGCCCCAGGCGACAAATGGCCATGGTGAACTTCTTGCATTAAGCTCACTTGGAGGTACCTTTATCATATCCCTATGTACGTGACATCGGTGAAACTTTCGGACATACCGGATGCAGTCCGTTTCCATGGTCATCCAGAAACAACTGGTTCGAAGTATCTTCTTTTCCAAAACAAAATCGTTCATATGTGGGTCGCATGTCCTATCGTGAATTTCCTCCAATAGTTTTGATGCTTCCTTTACGTCAACACACCTTAATAGCCCCAAATCGAGAGTCCTCCTATACAGGATTCCTCCGCTGTGAAAGAAATTGTTGGACAATCTCCGAAGTGTGCGTTTTTAGTGGTATTTGCAAGCTCTGGGTATTCTCCTTTTGCTAAGTACTCCTTGATATCATGGAACCAAGGATTTCCGTTTGCTTTTTCTTCGACATGGGCACAGTAAGCGGGCTGATTGTGGATGTTCACCGGAATAGGATCAATGAAATTCTTATCTGGATGCTGGATCATGGATAACAGAGTAGCCAAAGCATCAGCGAACTTATTCTGGATTCTGGGGACATGCCGAAATTCTATCTTTGTGAACCTCTTTCTCAGCTCCTGTACCTGATGTAGATATGGCAATATCTTGGAATTCTTGGTTGCCCATTCTCCTTGTACCTGGTGTACCAGTAAGTCTGAGTCACCAATCACTAACAACTCCTAGACGTTCATGTCAATGGCAATGTTGAGCCCTAAGATGCAGGCCTCATATTCAGCCATATTATTGGTGCAGGGAAATCTGAGTTTTGCGGATACCGGATAATGTTGACCGGTTTATGATATCAAGACTGCTCCAATACCAACCCATTTGAAGTTTGCTGCTCTATCAAAGAACATCATCCAACCATCGTAGGATTCAGCAATGTCTTCTCCTACGAATGGTACCTCTTCATCGAGAAAATACATTTTTAGGGGTTCGTATTCTCCGTCCACAGGATTCTCAGCAAGATGATCTGCTAGTGCCTATCCTTTGACAGCCTTTTGAGTTATGTTAATAATGTCGAACTCGCTCAGCAGTATTTTCAACTTGGCTAGCTTTCTAGTGGGCATGGGCTTCTGAAAGATGTACTTTAGTGGATCCATCCTGGATATGAGGTATGTGGTGTAGGCACAGAAGTAGTGCCTTAGCTTCTAGGCGACCCAAGTCAAAGCACAACAAGTGCACTCTAATAAAGAATAACGGGCCTCATACGGAGTTAACTTCTTGCTGAGGTAGTAGATTGCTTGCTCCTTTCTTCCTGTTTCGTCATGTTGCCCCAGAACGAAACCAAAAGCTTCATCCAGTACTGCAAGGTAGAGTAATAGAGGTATACCTGGATCAGGCGGTACCAAAACTGGCGGTGTTGACAAATACTCCTTGATTCTGTCAAAAGCCTTTTGACAATCCTCGGTCCACTTATTTGTGGAATCCTTCTTTAGCATCTTGAAGATCGGCTCACAAATGACTGTAGATTGTGCTATGAATCGGCTGATGTAATTAAGTCTCCCCAGGAAACTCATAACATCCTTCTTTTTCTTTGGTGGTGGCAATTCCTGAATGGCTTTGACTTTGGATGGATCCAATTCTCTTCCCCGGCGGCATACAATGAACCCCAGTAATTTCCCAGCAGGAACGCCGAATGCACACTTCGCAGGGTTCAGTTTCAGATTGTATTTTCTTAACCTGTTGTAGAACTTCTTGAAATCCTCCATGTGATCAGAAGCTTTCTTTGATTTGATAATGACGTCATCCACATACACCTCAATCTCTTTGTGAATCATGTCATGGAATATAGTAGTAATAGCCCTCATGTAGGTGGCCCCTACATTCTTCAGACCGAATGACATCATCTTGTAACAATATAATTCCCATGGCGTAGTGAATGCCATTTTCTCAGCATCCTCTCCGTCCATATAGATTTGATGATAACCCATGAAGCAATCTACGAATGACTGTAACTCATGTTTGGCGCATTTGTCAATCAAAATGTGTATATTTGGCAAGGGGAAGTCGTCTTTCGGACTGGCCCGGTTGAGATCCCGGTAGTCGACACAGATTCTGACCTTTTCGTCTTTCTTTGGCACATGTACAATGTTAGCTAACCATGTCGGGTACTCAACTACCCGGAGAACTTTGGCATTGATCTGCTTGGTAACTTCTTCTTTGATTTTCAAACTCATGTCGGGTTTGAACTTTCTGTGATTTTGCTTTTACCAGTGGACACATTGGATTGGTTAGCAGTTTGTGAGCCACAATGGATGTACTTAGACCAGTCATGTCATCATACGACCAGGAGAATATGCCCTCATATTCCCTTAGAAACTCTGTATACTCTTTCTTTTCTGACGGCGACAAATGAATACTGATCCGTGTTTCCTTGACGTTCTCTGAATCCCCCAGATTGATAATTTCAGTCTCATCCAGATTGGAGTTAGGTCTGTTCTCGAAAGTCTCAATTTCCTTGACAATCTCGTCGGGTATATCATCATCCTCTGAATCAATGTCCGTTTGCAGCGTTGTCTCATTGCACGTCACAGTCATAGGTTCGTCAAGATAAGTAATAGAAATGTTGTATTTGATAAATTAATGGGAGAAAACAGTAGCAAATAAATATGAGATTCATAAGGAGATTGGAAATGCTTTGATAAAACGAATAATTGTTTTTAAAATTGAAGACCTTATTGCAGGAATTGAAAATGCAGAAAAGGAAAGAAATTCATTTAATAAACAGTAAATAGGGCTTGTTCATTAGCTTTGCTACCCCGAGACTCGGCGGTCTTTGGTCGTACGGATGGACCAGTTCTTGAGACGAGCTTCTCTGCTCACTGCCTGTATGGAAGGGCCTTTGGATCTTGTGCGATAGACTGATGATGCCAGAATCCACGAACTAACCTTTGGGGAGGGGAATAATAAATAAAGAAAAAAAAAGGTAACGAAGTCAGTGAGGATTATAAAGAATATTGCGGTAATTTAAACACGTAATGCGAAAATGTAACAAGCATCGTAAGTTGGGGAACCTCTTTGTGCCCGAGGTAGTCCTAGCGACAAATTAATTTGGAGAACTTGAAATGCTAAATGACTCATTTTATTGATTATAAAAATAGACAAATCTCAAAACGACTCCAAATATGCGAAAAATAAAAGTCACTATCGGCCGATGGACTTATTACATCAAAGGAGACAAAATAAAAGACACCCCCTATCTACTTGGTCACAGAAGGACCTTCCCCAGATTCGGCATTCCTGCTCCCTTCGATCAGCTTTCCCATCTCACGGAGTCCCAGAATAAGGTAGCAGCCTCTATCATCATTTTGTTAGGCCGAATATCCAAAAGAGAGGGCAGGTTGCCCAAGTGTTTCCTGACGAGTGTTTTGTCACTGGAGTGAAGGTCTTCCCACCAGTTTCGCAATTTGGGGTGGATATTGGCGACCATGCCGAATTTGAGGACTTCATGCCTCATTTCTGCAAAACAAAAAGGGTTAGGCCCTTACCCCCACCAGACTTGACTATTTAACATCAATAATTAACATGAGAGCATTTAGTTCTCCAAATAAATGCACAGAATGTGAAGGCGTCCGTTTGGGTTCCAGGGAAACCCAATGGACTTTGGACAAGGCTGTCTTAAAGGCTATTGTGCGGACAACACGTTAACCTTGCTAAGTTTGACCATGATGCATGCAACATTACAATAGAGTAAGGTTTCTATGGGGTTTTAGACCCGTACCTTGAGCGGACAACTCAAGAGGAAAGGCATGGAACTGTCGACTGCATCGCTCATCGACTAGTTTTACCGCAAATACGCCTTTCCGAATTTAGGGGGTAGTAATATTGGAATAGCGCAACCACTCATTGTAAGCGTTGATATAGGATTTTTGTTTGGCACGAGTGGAATATGAATGTGGAGCATGATATGCAATAAATAGTATTTAAACAAAGAGGCATGTATTTTCACGTTGAGGAAAGCGGTAAAGAAAAAAATACAACAGTTAAAATGAAAAGCGGTTACAAAGAAAACATGAAGATATGCATGTTTCGTTCAGGTGAAATAAATACTTTGCGAAATTAAACAATTAATAGCATACAATGGGGAATGGGAAAAGGTGAAAGCATTTAACAAAATTAAAGGTCCAAATTCACAAAGCAACTTGTAATGGTAAAAGCCTAGGGAAGATCCCCAGCAGAGTCGCCATGCTGTCGCGCCCCCCTTTTTTCCTCGCACGGGTTAGGTACGCGGAGATTGGGTTTCATGACATTCTGGACAACTCCTTAAAGGAAAAGGTTTAAGGAAGAGTCGCCACCTAACGATTTTATGGTGCATTAGGCACCTAGAATAATTAACTCATAAACTAGTTTGCATTACCAGAGATTGGGTAAGGGCTTGAAGTTATTTCAAGGGGAAGGTGTTAGGCACCCCTCAAGATCCACAACTGTGGGTCCCAGCCAAGTAGTTTTGTGAATTTGTACAAATGACAAGCAAGGCTCATGTAAGAGGGGATTTATTAAAGAATAGAAAAGTAAAATCATTTGAATGAAAATGTCCTAGGTTTTAAAGCAATATGGATCACATCAATGGAATACCCGATATGTCACGCCTCGAAGAGGGGCTACACGTGGTATTAGCGCACCAGTCATCATATCCATATTCTACCCTTCCCCACCCCGCTAAGGTATTTAAAACGCGTGTGTTGGTCACGAAGCTTATTGCGTGCTATTACCCGTCCCATTCTATAAGTCCCGGAGGGTGTTTAGGACTGCTAATCCTACAAGGTGAGTACTAGGCTGAACCCCTATGTTTCAAAGGTAAAATTCTAAGCGACAGGTAGCAAAACAGTTAGGACTTGCACATATGGGATACACGTAGACAGTTACAAGGCTCACATATCCCTCCACAAATAAGCACGTAAATAGCACGTCTCAAACACAACAAAGGTCTCAGAGTCAGCTCTTATAGCAGGAGATCTGAGTGTGAAAACAGTAGATTTCAATGAGTTTTAACAAAGGAATGAATGAAATAGTTGATTTTTTGGTTTTAATAAATATTAGGCCTAAGGTTTGCCTAGGCGTCTGAACATATGTTGATTACTTATTTTACGAAGTCAGTGAAATGCAGGTCTTTAAACTTGGTTTTAAAAGATATGTGATGAGAATGAAAATCCTATAGGCATGGTATCTAAGAATACAAAGACAACATATTGAAGTTGTAGTCGGTTTTAGGTTTTTAGGAAGAGAATGCAGAAGAACGTTTTTAGTTGTTGCAACACATTTTCACAAAAGATACAGGAGTTTGATTTAAATTATTGAGCCTAACACATGCTTTCTAGGCGTTCAATTGAGTACTTAGCCCAAACTTTAAATATAGACATGTTGAAGTAAATCCTAAGATACATGGTTTCTATTGCAAATAATGATAATGCACCTAAAAACATGATATCTATATGTAGGTTATGCATGCAAAGGCAGTTTTTGAAACGGTTACTTATAACAGATTTTTAAAGAAGTATTAGTCAATATCTAGCATGGATATGAGGAGATGCATACACAAGTAAGCCTAAAACATGATATTTAATGTAAGTATGTCTTAAACAGGATTTCTATTGCGCACAAAGGTAAAATAAATCCTAAAGCATGTTTTCTACCCAAAACTATACTAAGCATGCGTAATCCCAACCCTTTTCACTATCCATCCCCCAAACTGTTTTACAAATATTTATTACAAACCAATATCGCATAAATTACACAACTGAATAAAGGAAAGTCAAGAAGCTATACTATAGGGAGCCTAACAGTAGGCCCAAAGTACCAGATCCATTTGCCATATGCCATGGACTTTTCAACCCAAGTGTGTCATAGTCTCTAAGGGCCTCAGAAGATCCTGGACAGTGCTTCACACCCAGGTACTCTAGCCAAGGATGAGTAAGGGCAGTGTGTAATGCCAGCCTTGTGTGTTAGAGTTCAATGGATACTCAAGGGTCCCCAAGGCAGTGCTCACAAGAAGGGGGCTGAACCTGAAGTCTTAGAGTAGTGGGAAGTGCTTGGAGTTTAAAAAGGATTTTTGAGTTTGAAAAGAGTAGTTTGAAATAACAGTTTTGAAAAGATGATTTCAGAAAATGATGAAGGACTTTGGTAAAACAGTTTATTAAAGAGAGAAGCAATACAATAGCAGCCAACATGTAAAAGAATCCATGAAAGAGCAAACACAAACATGGGTAAGGGAGTTAGGGACAAGTAATTTATATGTCAGCAGTAGAACAGAGTTACAGATTCTCATAGTTATCACATAGTTGTCACAAAACATCATAGATTAATAGAGTCAGGATTGTATAGCATTCAGGTAGCATGGGAAGCAGGTTCATAACATAAGAGGTTAAGCATGAATGAAAGCGTGTGACATCATTAATAGATGAGCATGCCAGAGTCATAGAAGTAACAAGGGGGGGGGGGGGTATTTTAGACAAAGGGGGAAAGGGAAAAAAGAAAACATGCTGATTACAAATA